>CAUYQV010006903.1:0-16304 GCA_963574575.1 Galagoides demidoff
CTTTCTTTTTTTTTGAGACGGAGCCTCAAGCTATCCCCCTGGGTAGAGTGCCATGGCATCACAGCTCATAGCAACCTCCAACTCCTGGGCTCAAGCGAGTCTCCTGCCTCCACCTCCCAAGTAGCTGGGACCACAGGCGCCTGTCACAATGCCCGGCCATTTTTTGGTTGCAGCCATCATTGTTGTTTGGCGGGCCTGGGCTGGGGATTCGAACCCGCCACCTTAGGTGTACGTGGCTGGCGCCTTAGCTGACTGAGCCACAGGCGCCGAGCCGCGTGTTGAGATATTTTCAAAGTAAAGTTGGGACATAGTGAAACCCAAAGAAACCTTAGGGAGAGAGAAAGAGAGAACTCAATTTTTAATGTTCTGGCCATAATATGGACAAATGCAACTTACCTGAATTCATTGCAGGCCAACGGATAGAACATTCAAATGAGTCTTTTCTAGAAGCTAGAACATTAACTGGCAGCCATGAACATAGTAAGCTAAGATAATAAGTAAGATAATCTGATTTTCAAGGTTTTACTCACTCAGATCCTAGAGCTATTCCATCCTTTGGGGACCCAATAGAAAGAAACAAGTCCCTCGCCTGGGTTCTACCCTTTTTAGCCCCAAGTTCACCTCTTCATGGTAGGTGCTATTTTTCTTTTTATTGTAACTGAAAATTACAAATAGGATAATGTATTTGGCATAAAGATACAGTTTTATGAACCCTTAAAAAGTTAACAAGCCCATGTAATCAGCCCCAGATCAAGAAATAGAACATTTCAGAACCTCAGAATCCCCCCTGCATTATTTCAGTTACTATCGCCCTCCTTATGAGATTACAGTGGTATCCTGACTTCTAATACAGATTAATTTTGCATGTCTTTGAACTTTCTACATGTCTTGCTTCTTTTGCTGAACACCAAATTTGTAACATTTATCTTTGTTGTTGTAATTAGTTTAGTCTCATTGCCATATATTCCACTGTGTGAATATATCCAATTTACTTGTTCAACTTTGATAGATACTTGAGTTGCTTCCAAACCAATGCAACCAACTCAGCTCCACTGGGGATTTATGGATAGAGTTGTTAAAACATTCTAGCACATATCATTTGGTGAACAGATATACACATTTCTTTGAGGGGTCTACCTAGGAATAGAATTGCTGAGTCATAGGGTGTGTGTAGAGTGTGTATGTTCACCTTTAGTAATTATGGAGAGTTTTCAAAAGTGGTTGTATCAATTTATACTCCTACCAACATATGAGAGTTCTAGATGATCCAACAATAGTATTTTATCCTTTTCATTTTGGCCATTCTAAGGGATATGAGGTGGTATCAAATTATGGTTTAAAAAGTGCATTATTATGATAATGAAGTTGAGCTGTTTCATATTAGCCATTTAGATATCCTTTTTTCGGTGACGTATCTGTTACAAGTCCTTTGCTCATTTTCTACTGAGTTGTTTGCATTTTTTTTCAATTACTGATTTGTAGGAGTTTAAAAAATACATTTGGTATCAGGTGCAGTGGCTCACACCTGTAATCCTAGTGCTTAATTCATTAGTCTCAGCTACTTGAGAGGCTGAGGTCAGAGGATCTTTTGAACCCAAGAGTTTGAGGTTGCTGTGAGCTATAATGATGCCACGGCACTCTATCCTGGGAGATGAAGTGAGACTCTGTCTCAAAAAGATAAAAAAAATACATTTTGGGTATGTATCTTTTGTAGGATATATGTATTGCAAATCTCTTCTCCCACGCTATGGCTTACCTTTTCACTTTCTAAATGGTGTCTTTTGGTGAACAGAAGCTCTTAATTTTATTAAGAGAATTTTCTCTTCTTATTTTATGATTACAACTTTTGTATCCTAAGAGATCTATGTCTGCCCTCAAATCAAGGAGACACTTTCTTGTGTGTTCTTTTTTAAAGGTAATTGTTTTTCCTTTCACATGTAGGTCTACGGATCTGTCTAGAACTAGCCTTTGTGTGAGGTCAAGGTCAAGATCCATTTTAAATGAATAGTACCCTCAAGTACTATTTGTCAAAAAAAAAAAAAACACACCTTTTCCCAATACACTGCAGTGTCACCTTTGCCATAAATCAAATGACCCTATTTAAATCTGTTTTTGTACTTTTCATTCTGCTCTATTGACCTATTTGTCCATCTTTGTGCCAAGATCACAAAGCAAACCTGCTGGGATTTTGATTGGTATTGTGTTAAATTATAAATTCGTCTGCCAAACAGATAGCTTAACAGTAATGATTATTCCAGTCCACAAATATGGTAAATCTCTGTGTGCCGTCTTAATATCTACATAGTATTAGCTGGGTACACATTCCTGAACATCTACATTCATTAGGGAGTGGACAAAAAACCACTGACCCTTTTCTTCCTGGATCTCAAAGGCCTTCTTCAAAGTTTCTGTTTCCTGAGTTACTCCTCCATCCCTGAATGATCCAGGCTTCAGATGTCCAAATGAGTTTACACTTTTGTAAGCATTTGGAAACTGTCAACCAAGAGATGAGAGTTAAAACAATGAGAATGGGTGATATCACCTAGGAGGAGGAAAAACAGGAGGTGAAAATGAAACATCGAGTCACCCCACGATTTAAAGAGGAAGGCAGATGAAAAAAAAGCCCGTTAAGGAGACAGAAAGGGAACAGTCAGAGAGATAGAAGGAGAAATAGAAGCCTGCAGTATCTAGAAAGTCAAGGGCATTTTCAGGGGTAAATCAGCACCAATCTATCAAAGAGGGTCCAGTATGAAAAGACCTGGCAGGATAACAACATAAGAATGTATAGAATGTGGTGACAGTATAAGTGATACACCTTCACTGTAGCAGCCGAGGAGGGGGTTGGTTTTCTCAAATCCTCAGTAATTAGGGAAGACATTAAAAACTGAAAGCAGAAAGAGTGTTTCTTCTTTCCAAGCTGTATGCTACTCTTGGATTCTGATACACAATTCCGATCACCAAATCTCAAAAAGGAAATAATAGTTAGAGAAAGCCCAGAGGTGGGCACCTATGATCCTCCAGGGCATGGAGAGACTTCCTTATGGAGAAGGACCCAAACAAAACAGAAAACTCTTCAGATAAAAAGAGACTTAGGTGATGGGCAGCACCTGTGGCTCAGTGAGTACGGCACCAGCCACATACACTGAGGCTGGCGGGTTCGAGCCCACCCCGGGGCCTGTTAAACAACAATGACAACTGCAACCAAAAAATAGCTGGGTGTTGTGATGGGTGCCTGTAGTCCCAGCTACTTGGGAGGCTGAGGCAAGAGAATCGCTTAAGCCCAAGAGTTGGAGGTTGCTGTGAGCTGTGATGCCACAGCACTCTACCCAGGGTGACAGCTTGAGACTCTGTCTCAAAAAAAAAAGAGAGACATAGTTGTGTCCTTCCTGAGAATAGAGAATATGGATAAGGTGTATATAGACCAAACCTGAGACTATAAGTTTGGTACCATCCCTCTGACATTTTTAAAAGGCAAATATAAGGCAATTATTGGCAAAATGAAACTTTAACCCAGCAAAAGGAGCACATGAAAAGAAGGAGATGATGATTTCTTTAAGAGAAGAGGCTATTAAAGAATCTAATCTATACAATTCTTATACTTTGAAGTCTGACATTCCTTGGAATCACAGCAGGACAAAATCCTGCGGGGGTGGGGGGGTGTGCAGGGAGAAGCACTGACCTAACCCACGGTGGCATCATTTAGGTGGATAGGTACAACTTGCTGAGATCTCACTTTGCTTTTGTTCAGCTTCAAGTAGGAACAGAGACTTTCTGCATAATGATGCCTCAGAGACAGAGATTAAGTTAATCGCTTTTCAAGGTTGAATAGCCTTAGTTCTTTTATTTCCACTCTGGACCTTAGTTGTTAGCCATTTCCTCATTTCCGTGTCCTTCTTTGGCTCCTGTCCCAGTTCTCTGTGTCCCTTGAAAGCTGTGGAACCCTGAACTTGACACAGACTATGATTTTGGCTAGAGTTTTTGGGAAATAGCGTTTGCTCAGCAAAAGGCTCTCTCTACCAACTTCTGAGAAAGACTCCCGCGTTTGCTTATGAACATGTGTGTATACATCCCTCTGACTCCTGTCCACAGCCACGTTCACAGTAGTGATGAGGATAATCACCTAGACGGGAATGAGGCCTAGGGCAATCCATGGGCTGTAGCTTCTCCAGCGTTTTCATCCAGAATAAATCAAGTTTAAATTGGGAGAAAGAACAGACTTCAGAGGGAAAGACATCACACAGAGGCTACTGGGCCCTTGGATGGGATAGAAGAGTGTGGAAACCAAGGAGGCTCAAGGGAGGCCAGAAAGAGCAGAAGGGAGGGGGGAGTCCCTTCCTCTTGTCCTTGGGGCTGTCAACGTCCAGCTTCTATGAAGAAGGAGAGCCCTCAAAATCTGGTGTTTAGGGTCATCCACAGGCTTGGTGAACTCCAGGATGGGTCTGCATATATAACCCTCATGGGCATACCTCACTACTTCAGACTGGGTCCTGAGAAAGGGAATAGATGTTCCTAGGTATTTGGTCACCACCACTATGGTTTTTAACAAAGCTCGGTGATTTTTTTCAGGGCTACCTCCAGTTGTATATACCAAAGCCTATCTACCTACTCAGGGAAAGTTGAAAGCTTGCTTTTCTAAGTCAATCCAAGCCTGAGACCTAGCAGTTGCCAGGCAGGGAATCCCATTTAAATAATCACAGACAATAACCACCTACCACCACCTAACCACCTACCCAGTTGCAGGACTGTCCCGCACGGAGTAGGCCTAGTACAATGTGGAGTGAAGATAGGGGAGGCTCTTGGCATGACTGGGAAGTGGGCAGGTTGTCTTCAGGCCCCTAAGCTTCCCCTTTCCTGGCACCATCTCAGGACACACTCCTTTCTTTGTGAATCTAATGTTCCCTTGCTATCTCCATCTTTCTGCACTCCCAGTCCCCAATCAAGAAGATCTGATTCACCCTGAGGTTTAATGCCCTATGAGCTTCAGGGAGAAGGGATCCTTTTGTCTGCTTTGCTCAAGGACGTAGAAAAGTGCCTGGCACATAGAAGGTGCTCAATAAATATCTCTATGAATGAAGCACATAACATTTTGGGTTAGCTGAAATACTCTGCAAGAGGAAGGCAAAGGGAAAAAGTGCCAGAGAGGCAGAGGGCATGATGGTAGCAGGAGAGAGGGCCATGGGAGGACAGAGAGGCAGAGGACACAGAGCCACCATAGGAGAGGAGACGGCGCTGAGAGGTAAAAAGTAAGGACTGGCAGGTAGGAAGGGCCCAGAGGGGCAAAGCAGTGGGAGATCAGAGGGCTTAAAGGTGGGAGTGGGCTAAGGAGCTCAGAGCCTGATGCTGCCCTCTTCCCCCTTCTCCATGGACCTCTCCTTACAGAACCTCTGGAGGGCGTGAACATCACCAGCCCAGTGCACCTGATTCATGGCACTGTGGGGAAGTCGGCCCTGTTCTCTGTGCAGTACAGCAGCACCAGCAGCGATAAGCCAGTAGTGAAGTGGCAGCTGAAGCGGGACAAGCCAGTGACCGTGGTGCAGTCCATCGGCACAGAGGTCATTGGCACCCTGAGGCCTGATTATCGAGATCGTATCCAGCTCTTTGAAAATGGCTCCCTGCTTCTCAGTGACCTGCAGCTGGCTGATGAGGGCACTTATGAGGTTGAGATCTCCATCACCGCTGACACTTTCACGGGGGAGAAGACCATCAATCTCACTGTGGATGGTAAAGTGCTCAGGCAGGGAAGGGGGAAGGACTGGTGCCTGGTCCTGGGGAAAGCTCTGCCCAGTACATTAGCTAGACCCAGGGAAAACCACAGCACTTAGGAGCGAGAATGAGCCAAGCTGCATACATCAGAAGTTGGCAGATAGGGCCAGGAACAGTGGTTCATGCCCATAATCCTCGTGCTTTCAGGGTCCAAGGCAGGAGAATTGCTTGAGGCCAGGGGTTGGAGACCAGCCTGGGCAACAAAGCAGAACTCAGCAGAACTGTACAAATAAAAGAAAGAAAGAAAAGACAAGAGAGAAATAAAAACTAGCCATGTGTGGTGGCATATGCCTAAAACCCCAGCTACTCTGGGAGGTTGATATGAGAAGACCACTTAAGCCCAGGGGTTTGAGGTTGCAGACAGCTATGATGATGTCACTACTCTCTAGCCTCAGGCAATAGAGTGAGACCCTGTCTCAAACAAACAGACAAAACCCCCAAAACAAAAAAGTTGGCACAGCTCACATGTATAGAGTACACTTACCACGTGCCAGAAACTATTTTAAGAGCTTTGCAAATGTCAATTCATGTAATGCTTATTATAATCTAGGGATAGTCACTATTCCCATTTTGCAAATGAGGAAAGTGAAGCACAGAGAGATTAAATAATGTGCAGAGGGTTACATCGCTAGTAAGTGATAAAGCCGAGATTTGAACCCAAACAGTTGGACCTCGGCTTAGCCCAACTAAAATATCATCCAATCTGGATCTGTGTAAGATCTTAAAGCCTAGTGGGGTTGGAAAGATATTTGGGAAGAAGGGAATGAGGGCAGACACCACTGCTATGCTGTTCAGCATTATATACCCTGTGGCTAATTGGCACTCAATAAATACGGGGTGCCTCAAAAGTCACCATACATAAGGAAAATGGGAAATGGTGGTGAAATGTGCTTTATTTACAAACTAGTCTCTATGGGTTGGCCACGCGTCTTTCTACACACACATGAAGTCTTCCCTCCTACTCACAGAGAACAGGTTCTGAGAGAGGTTTCTATGCAAATTTTCCTATGAATGCAGATTTTTGGAATGTCCTATAGTTGGTAAATGTGTGAACGAATAAGGGATGGAAAAGAATTGAGGATCCCTGAAGGATCTTCTCAGACTTGGAAGGTAGGGAGAGAAGAAAAAGGAAGGGAGAAAGCTTTCTAGCTGATGACTGACAGACTGCCCCACTCCGGGTCTCAGTGCCCATTTCGAGGCCGCAGGTGCTAGTGGCTTCGACCACTGTTCTGGAGCTCAGCGAGGCCTTCACCCTGAACTGCTCCCATGAGAACGGCACCAAGCCCAGCTACACCTGGCTGAAGGATGGCAAGCCCCTCCTCAATGACTCTCGAATGCTCCTGTCCTCCAATCAAAAGGTGCTCACCATCACTCGTGTGCTCATGGAGGATGACGACCTATACAGCTGTGTGGTGGAGAATCCCATCAGCCAGGGCCGCAGCCTGCCCATCAAGATCACCGTGTACAGTAAGTCTCCCTGCCTGCTCTCCTTTAGGACTCAAAACCCTGAGAGGCAGGTGCCCATGAGGGACTGAGACCATCCCAAAGGGAGTGTCACTACAGGGGGTGCAGAGATAGGGGCCAACTGCCCATGGAGGACCACAACAGGTGGGCAAGTGGGCTCTGTGCAAGTCCAGCATCAACCAGCCATCATGCTGCCTGTACCTTCTTTTCTCTTCCTTCTATCATGGGAATCTCTGCTCACCATACCTGCCCCTCCTTTGAAGACTTTCCCACCTCTCTGCTTCTCTGTCTCCCTAGGAAGAAGTTCTCTTTACATCATCTTGTCTACAGGAGGCATCTTCCTCCTTGTGACCTTGGTGACAGTTTGTGCCTGCTGGAAACCCTCCAAAAAGTCTAGGTAACTCTCCAAGTTCCACACCCTGAGCACTCTAATCTTCAATCTGTCCTAACTCCAAGCTCTATTCTTTTCTTAAGTCTCTTTAAATGCCTTTCCTCCCAGGACTCTGCACCTCTTCCCAGGAGATCCATTTTTCCATTGTGTATAGCGCAGCATCCTGTGCTCACACCCCCCACAACCACAGCACAATTAACAATGGTTTCACTTGCTGAGCACCTTTTTTGGGTGAGGCACTGTGGCTGCGGCTAGCCTGCCACCTTTCAAGTATGACTATCTGCAGTTTACAGATAATGATACAAGCACACAGATCTGTGGCTTGCCCACAGTCACAATGCTAGGGACAGACCCAGGGGCCAACCTACATGTGACTCATTCCAAAGCTCAGGGACTACCTCCTGCTCCCACTGCACCCAGCCCATCTTCCTCTCACAAGGCCACTTTCATGGACAGCAGATCCCTGCCTGTGTTCCCCCTAAATCCTCTCCTGCTCATAATCAATAGCTCTGCTCCTGGGGGGCGGGGGGGCTGGATTAATTTGCAGGAAGCAGAGGAAGTTGGAGAAGCAAAGCTCCCTGGAATACATGGATCAGAATGACGACCGCCTGAAACCAGAAGGTGAGCTCCCAGCCACCCACTCACCCATCCCATCGCCACTCAGATCAGTGGGATGCTGGGAAAAGGCAAAAATGGGCAACAAGGAGACCAGCTCTGCAGGCCCCCTTCCTCCACCAACTGCACGAAGACTGCAGAGCAGGGAAAGGTGCCGCCCAGGTAGGACCAGGGGTGTTCAGACACGTTGGTGGAGGTTGCGATGGGTCGGCCTGGGGGGTAAAGAGCATAGGTGCTGGCTGGTGGACACAGTCTGTGCTTGGGCCAGCCGTTCCATCCTTTCCCCTGTACAGCAGACACCCTCCCGAGAAGTGGAGAACAGGAGCGCAAGAACCCCATGGCCCTCTATATCTTGAAGGACAAGGTGAGCTGGACACCCCACAAATAGGTAGTGAACCCCCATCATTTATGTGCCTGGCACCAGTGAGCCGTCCCATATCATTTTCGCTTTACGGTGCTCAGAATAACCCTGTAAAATATTTGTGTTGCCCCCTTTCAGAGATTAGAAAAATAAGGCTAGGAGATCGATTAAACGACCTGCCCAGGTTTAAACGAGTGAATAAACCTAGGTTTTTGGACACCAGTTCTGGTGATTGCCCCACTATTCCACAGCTGCCTCTGTCCCAGGCTGTCGGAGACAAGTGGGGAGGGGAGAATAAAGGGGAAAGCCACTCAAGTTAAGGCATTTTGACATTCACGGAAAACCTACTGTGTGCCAGGCAACAGGCTGAGTGTGGTGTACTGCAAGAAAACCCAGACCTATTTATGTCCGGGAGGGAGGGGGGAACTGCACCTCTCTCACCCGGGTACCCGCAGAACCCTCTAATACAGGCAGGCTCGCAGACTGGCTGGCTGCCCGCTGATCCCCGTGGCGCGTGTCCTTGCAGGACTCGCCAGAGCCGGAGGAGAACCCCGTCCCAGAGCCTCGGAGCGCGACAGAGCCCGGCCCGCCCGGCTACACCGTGTCGCCCGGAGTGCCCGGCCGCTCGCCGGGGCTGCCCATCCGCTCGGCCCGCCGCTACCCGCGCTCCCCAGCGCGCTCCCCCGCCACCGGCCGGACGCACACGTCGCCGCCCAGGGCCCCGAGCTCGCCCGGCCGCTCGCGCAGCGCCTCGCGCACGCTGCGGACTGCGGGGGTGCACATGATCCGCGAGCAGGAGGAGGCCGGCCCGGTGGAGATCAGCGCCTGAGCCGCCCCGGGATCCCCAGCGAGGCGCCGGCGCTCTACGCCCCCTGCAGCCTAGGGGACGCCCGGGAGCTGGCGCGGCGCGAGCTGGGCGAGGGGAGCCCCGCGAGGCGCGGGGGTCTGGGAGGACGCGCGTAGGTGTGCGTAGAAGCGGGGTTGCAGCGGGGGCGACGGAGTGTGGATCTAATGGTGAACCGGGTCGTGTGTGTTCTCAGCAAGTACGGGTTGTGCCCTCTTAGGACCGCATAGATTATTAAATTTCCATCCCAATCCCCAAAAGGGTTTTTATGGAAACTAACATCAGTAACTTCACTCCCAGTGACTTTCCTGTGCTCTTCCTAGGGAACACTTCTATTTCCCACCCACTGTTTTTCCTTCCCAACCAACGTCTGAGTCCTGGAGCACATTTTAGGCAAACCCAAATTAAGGAGGCCACTTTCTCAAAATGCACGACTTAAACTTAGATGCCACATACCGGTCACTGGGTGCACAGGGGCTACTCTGAGCACCGGGAGATCACGGTAAAGACAGTGCATCTCGCTTGGGTACCTACTACCTGGGTAATGGAGGAGCATAAACACATCCCTTTGCACCTGACCTGGGCCCTAGCAAGGGCAAAAGACTCCAGCCTGCTGTGCTGTGCTTGGCCTCCTCCTGAAGCCTCTTGTGTCAAGCATTCCTTCCGTTTCTGTTCTTGAATAGAAGACAGGGATGGGCTTGTTTCTATACAGAAGTGGATTCCCACTCCGTCCTCTGGCCCAGATCAAGTAAGAAACTATTTTTAAGCCGCCTAAGCCAGAGCTAGACTTCGTGTCTAAAAATAGCCGGGCATTGTGGCTGATGCCTGTAGTCGCAGCTACTTGGGAGGCTGGTGCAAGAGAATCACTTAAGCCCAAGAGTTTGAGGTGGCTGTGAGCTGTGATAACACCAGCACTCTACCTAGGAGGGCAACGAAGTGAGACTCTCTCAAAAAAAAAAAAAAAAGTAAGAAAGAAAGATAGAAAGAAACTGTTTTTAACCCTCCAACCTTCTCCCTGGCTTCCTCACAAAACAAGCCTTTGAAACAATCATTATCCTCCAGTGGTTCTCAACCTTCCTAATGCCACCGTGAGTCCCAACCATAAAATTATTTTCGTTGCTACTTCATAACTGTCATTTTGCTACTGTTATGAATCATAATGTAAATATCTGATATGCAGGGTGGTCTTAGGTGACCCCTGTGAAAGGGTCGTTCAACCCCCCAAAGGGGTCACGACCCACAGGTTGAGAACCACTGCTCCAGAAGGCTGTTGAGCTTCTTCCACCTGTAAAGAGAATAAGGTTCTAATCTCCCAAGAAATGGTAGAGGGCGGAGAGTCATGGGAACACGTTTCAACCTTTGGCCTCTGCCCCGACTGGCACCATCCTCTCTGGTCCCCCAGATGCTCAGATCCCCAGATACAGGACAAGGGCAGACTCCCTAATCACACTGACATCAGATAAGGAGAGGGTAGCCACCGTGCAGCCAGGCCATGCCCGTGCCACCACCTCTTGCACACACAGTTCATAGAAGAGGCAGTAATCTGCTGTGTGAGGTGACGGCAATTTAAAAGCTGAAAGAGAAGGAGGCCCTCTGTGTGTTCCTTCCTCTCTTCCCCAATGCCTCCAAGCCTTGGCCCCTCCCTGACCTCTTAAGCTCTAGCTCTGTCTATTTTTACAATCCCCTGGATCAACTCTGTTAGCCCCTGTTACCTACCACCTCCATACCAGGGCAAGTTTTATCCCACCCTAAGGGCACAGGCATTTCTAGTTTGCTTCCTCTGCCCTTGTCCCATCAGCATGCCCCTGTCAGCATCCAGTCCCTGTGTACTTCCCCAGGCTCATTTGAGAAGCCAGGTCTTTGCAGCTCCCCTAGCTTCCCAGGTGCCTCATCGTCCATAAGGAGATAACGCATGTAGAGGAAGGTTGCTCAGGCAGGTGGACTTGGAGAGGGGTACCTGCTGGTCAGCCGCGAGATGCACAGGTGAAGGTCAGGGTCATAGGAGAGTATGCCATACCCTGGTGCTGAATCCCCGAGGGGCCGGCTTCCCAGGCTCAAGCCAAATCTGCCTTGAATTGGGGTGGTAAGTAAGGGAGTGGTTTTTTGTTTTGTTTTGTTTTGATCTTCATCTTTGTATTACAAGCATCACATACTGGATGCTCAATAAACTTTTGATGAAATGAAATGACAACTTTATTCCATTTAAGCAAGGAGAACTAAACGAACAGCTTAAACTTACCGGTTATTCCCTTTTTTCTTCTCACTTCTCTCACCATCCTTTGCCCTCTTTCTAAACCCCAACTCGCCCACTCTAAAAGAGTCATCACTCATCCATCCATACATCTACTCATTCAGATGTTCTTTAATTTATTCAACACACATTTATTTGTCCACTACGGACCAGGCCACGTGCTAGACAGTGGGGATAAAGCATAACTATGTCAGGAAGATAGATAAGTCAACAGATTATGACAATACAGGATATAAAATGTGATGACAGCCGAGCACGGTGGCTCATGCCTGTAATCCCAGCACTGTGGGAGGCTGAGGAGGGAGAATCACTGGAGCTCAGGAGTTCGAGACTCACCTGAGCAAAAGTGAGACCCCGACTCATGAAAAAAATGGAAAAACCCAGCCGGGCACCTCGGTGAGCACCTGTAATCCCAGCGGCTTCCGGAGGCTGAGGCAGCGGGATGCCCCACAAGCCAGGAGCCTGAGGTTGCAGTGAGCTACCAAGCCACTGCACTCTGCTCAGGGGCACAGGGTGGGACTCTGTCTCGAAAAAAAAAAAAAAAAAAAGGAAAGAAATAAAAAATAAGCAACGAAATAAAAAAATTAAAAAAAAAAACAAAAAATTTTAGTAAAAAAAATAAATAAAATGTGATGACAAAAATTGATGCAAGGTGCTCTGAAGATATGTAGGGGAGTCTATTTTGTTGTTGTTGTTGTTATTGTCGTTATTGTTTAGCAGGCCCTGGCTGGGGTTCCAACCCACCAGCTGCAGTGCATGTGGCCAGCACCCTAACCACTGAGCTATGGGCGCCGAGCCTTGAGTGTAGTCTTAAAAGATTAGTTGGTTAATCTTATTTTTAAAAGGATGAAAGGACACAATCCAATCAGAGAGGCATGTATAAAAGCTTGGAGGTGTATGGACACAAGGAGTAATTCAGAGTACTGAGCCATGGAAGTGGATTAGATTATTTGGGGACAATGTATAGAGTAGAAGGTGAAGAAGAAAGCTGCAGATAGATTTCTGAGGACATAATTATGTGAAAATAGGTTAAAAGGATCTCAAAAAGAAAGCTAGGGTGGTGCCTGTGACTCAAAGGAGTAGGGTGCCGGCCCCATATGCCAGAGGTGGTGGGTTCAAATCCAGCCCTGGCCAAAAACTGCAAAAAATTAATTAACTAATTAATTAATTAAAAAGCTAAAAGGGCATAGCCAGTGAGAGAGGAGGAAATATAAGAGATAACGGGGGGAAAAAAGAGATAATAGTATCCACAATCACAAAAAGAGGGTTTCAAGGAAGAGTGAGCATTCAGGAGGGGGAAGGGGTATCACATATGAAAAAGAAGTAAAAGTACAGATTAAGTTTGTCAAAAGAGGGATCATCAATTAACTTGGTGTTAGTCTCAGGCCTGTAGTGGAGCTTAAAGCCAGGTCACAACAGGCAAAAAGGGGATTGCTATGAAAAGAAAAGTATTTCTGCTAAATACTTGTGACTTGGTGCCTAAGAGGTCCTACTGTTTCACAATAACTAGGTCCTGCTTTAACTACATTTGTTTTGCATTTTTGACCTTCAAGAGAAGGGGTGGGAGTGAAGAGTTAAAAACTGCTTAGTTTTTAATTCCTGGTACCACTGCCACAATTTACAGGGCAATATAACTGATGTCATGAAAAGGAAAAAGAAAAGCTACAACAGATAAAAGACCTCAGGGCTATATATCTGCATGGACACTGTATTGCATTAATAAATAGCTGCCTTTTTGCTAACTGTAGCTATGACCGTTCTGAACAAGATTTTCTATTGAAGCTGCAGTAACTTTTTCTGACTATTGTTCCTTCCGTGGCAGATTTTTACAGTTTCTCTACTGCATTTGGGACAATTATCTTGAAATAACTTGCAACTTTCTGGACAACTCCTTGCTCTCTCCCTTGCTAAGAATTGTGGCTTTTTTCTGCTGTTTATTTTTATTTTTTATTTTTTTGCAGTTTTTGGCCAGGGCTGGGTTTGAACCTGCTACCTCCAGTATATGGGGCCAGCGCCCTACTCCTTTGAGCCACAGGCTCTGCCTATTTTCTGCTGTTTATAAAATCTGCTGCTGCCACATCCATTGATTCCACCATCATATCCATAACCACTCCTATAGACATTGCCTGAAATTCTTCCACCAAAACTTCCCCCTTTCATGGGTCCATAATTTGATCACTGTTGTTCTTTAATTTCCTCCTTCATTAGGACCATCATATCTTCCACCCATATATCATACCACCACCACTTTGAATATATCACCAACATCATATGACCACTATCGCTTCCTCCCCAACTACCTCTGCTATCACCACCTCTATCACCATAGCCTCCTCTTCCATCAAATTTTCCACCATGGCCAAAATTACCTCCATCAATCCAATTTCCTCTACAACCCATAAAGCTGCCAGATCCCCCTCCACGACCTCTCCATGTTCCAGCATACCCCATCTCTTGTTTAGAAGGAATTTTTCACTTCACTATACATTAATATTATAGTGTTTTTGACCAATTTTAGCAACTGTATCATGATCATCAAAAGTTAAAAAAGTGAATCCTTTTTGTTCCATTCTGCTGGTCTTCCATGATTTAACACTAGAAAGTTCATAGATATCATTTGCCGCATTAACAGATTTTAAAAGGCCCTCTCACTAGATGCAAAAAAAAAAATTGTAAACTTTAATCCTTAAGCTTTTCAGGATCAAATCTCTTTTTGTAGTTGTTGTTGTTAGAGAAAATCATTTTATTGAACAGTAGGGACCACAGTGGGGACAAAAAGGGCCAGGAATAAAGGAACCTATGAGCTGCAGGGGCTGTTGCTTGACTTTCTTCCATATCATTCCTGCTCCACGCAGCAGACCCCCTGGGTCTCTTCATTCTGCTTCCTGAGACCCCAGGCAGGAGGCTCTCCTGCTGTGGGGGAGCCATGCATTTCTTCTTCCAGTTTCAAGAAGCCTAATCTTCCTGGGTTTCTGCTGGGTGTTGCTGGCAATGACTCAAGGCAGGAACTCATCTGTAGACCAGGCCCCTGCTGGATTGCTCTGAACGCTCTCTCTGCACCTGACTCCTCAGCTAGCAGAGTGCAAACTTTTCTTTCTTCTGCCTAAGAAGGAACTCTAGAGGATTGAGTAGAGGAAATTGCATAGGTCGGAGTCAGCCCTGGAATGTTCAAAGCAGTCTCAGTTTCTGAGGCTCCTTGCCTAAGGCCAGTTAGGATGGAAGGGGCTTTTCAGTGAGGGAGGCTTAGGTAGAATGGCTCAGGTTGTACCTCCAGTGGTGAAATGTGAAGGTCACTGCAGATGTCACCAGAAGCTCAGCATTTCTCTGTTCTGTAGCATGGCTCAGCCAGCGAGGTTTTTCTGGGGCTGCCTCCTGCCACTATGCTGCAAGCGTGGAATTTTGGAGCTACGGCAACTTAGCTCTTTGTCTGCCTCTGTCATAGTTTGACTTATCTTGGGAGTCTGGTGCCTCTTGGGAGCCAGGCTGGAAACTCTGGGGGCTGGCTTCTCTGCTTCAGCCTTTGCTGGTGTGGGCAAAGGAGCATCCCCGTGGAGCCGGTAGCCACCAACCAAACAGTACGTCTCCCCATGCCAGCCCACCTGTGCTTCTCCATATCCTCGGTAGAGGACATGGTAGTAACCATGGAGAGGAGAAGTGGGAGGCAGTGGTGCTGGAAAGAAAACCAGGACAGATCAATCACTTTTGCTTTACACACTGTATGGTCAGGCTGTCCTTTCATGTCTCTCCCTGTATTGGGCTGAGGCCTTCTCATCTCCTCGGCATCCCAAACACTGCCCTGGCCTAACCCCTCTCTGAGTCCCCTGGACATGGGACACTGGCTACAAAAGCAAAGCCCTGGAGCCTGTGGCAGCAGCAGGCCAGGATATCCTTCCCATTCCCAGAAAGAACAGGAGAACCTCAAAATAATCACAACCAAGACCCCCTCACAAGTCTCTCCTTCTCACAACCAAGGAAACATTCTTAAGGTCTGTCACTTCTGAGGGTTTCATGGAAGTGGTTTTCAAATTTGGAAAAAAAGATCTAATATAAATCAGGTAAGAATCCCTCCTACCCTGCCAGCACCTCTTGGGCCTGGGTCATACTGCCTGTTTCAACCCCTGACCTCTAACCCTTTGAGACTTTTGTCTAGATTTTCTAATACTTTCTGGAGGCCAAATGCTGAAGCAGAGTGACTGGGAGGGTCAGAGCCAGACTCTGAGCACCATGTCTGGGCTCAAGGAGCCTTGCCACATCGACCTACCCTCCCAGAACACCACTCCCCTCGGCTCTCCATCTTCCCAGCTACCTTTGCCCCAGCACTCAGCAGCTCTGATGGGACTGTGTCTTCATGACACCACAGTAAAGTTGCCTGGGTCTGAAGGGCAAGTTCATGAGCATCCATCAGCCGCTCTTACTAGGGTGACCAGATTTTAACATTTATAAAGAGGGACAACATGGCAGGGGCAGGGCAGGGCCTGACAACAATGCAAACTTTTATAAGCAGTTCTCGATAATCACTTCTCAACAATTATTTGTTATTGTTACAGTTTAACATTATAAAATTAACAAAAATAATATAAAACTCATATTCTGGAGAAATAGCCACATGGCAGCC
>CAUYQV010006909.1:0-48668 GCA_963574575.1 Galagoides demidoff
GGTGATGATGAGGTTACATTCTGTAGTTTCTTTACAGGGGTTTTGGAAAAATAAAGTGAAGTCACATGTATGAACACACTTCCCGGTGTGTGGAGTGATTTACACATATAAGACACTGATTTTTTAGATATGTGCTGAAGACCTTCTTTAGCCAACCTTGGGGCTCTTGGGGGAAAGTCAAGCTCTGTCTGAGTGCCTCTCCGCCATCCACCCCCTGGGTGCTGTGGTGCTTTAGTGCTGTGTCAGGGTAGGGGAGCTGTCACTATCCCCACGTATTCCTGTCCCCCACCCCCAAGGATGTGGGTTTTGAGCCTTTCTCAAGTCAACAGGCTCCCACCAAATGACTAAAACCCCGCAGAATGATTAAAACCCCGCAGAATGACTAAAATGCTGCAAGACCTGGACACGCCCGAACACTCGGTCTCTCTCAGATGTAACTGCTAGGCACATTTTTTTCTCTTGAGCAAAAGTTTTAATGATGAAACGCTGAGAAGCAAAGAGCACCACGGCGTGAAACCAGAAAAGTAAAAGCCACGGCTGTGTCTCCTTCCAGGATGTTTCTGTTCTTTCCAGGAAATACCCCAAATTTAGTATTCTCCTTTCCAACCTGGCACTCATCCCCATACACTGCCATTTCTGCACATTCGGTGAGAAATCTGTGTAACAGATAGAGCTGTTACCAAGACCTGCCCAGGTTAAAAGGAGGGAACACAGACCCCGCCCCCACATACCTCAATGGAGATATGTCAAGTTATATTAATAAAAATGCCCCCAATGTGAGAGCAGCCTGTGGGATGAGCTATATGTTATGTGGCTATCTTTACAAAATACTACCTACCACTCTAGTTTTTTAATAAGGGAGAGAAGGCTTTCATTAAAAACTATTAATTCACTGTAAAAAAACAAAATAAGAGGTAGTGAATTATTATAAGCATTCATATTGCAAGAAAACAGTATACTTACTGAGGCACTGCCTCAGAACATATTTTGATAGTGACAATAATTTGTTAAGTGCTTCTCAACCTATGAAATGTCTTCACATCGTTATCTCCTGTGATTAGCAGTTATGAAGCAGGTGCGCCCCCTTCCCACTTAGGGAGACTGAGGGCCACAGTCAGTACCTGGCCCCAGGTCAGGGCTTCTGACTCTAGTCAGAATGTGGATGTCCTTTCCACATCTGACCAGCAACCTGTTTGAGTGATATTTAGGACCCATGTCATACCGCCAGAAAGTCCATAAGAAATTTGTAGTCTAGCAATGGTGTTCTAACTGTAAATTTACCACAGTTTGAGCCTAGAGCAAATCACTTTCCTCTCTGAGTTTCAGTTTTACCATCTGTAAATGCAGAGAATTTCACTAAAGGAGTTGAAAATTTTTCATTTAAAGAAAAGTGGAGGCGGCTCAGCACCTGTGGCTCAAGTGGCTAAGGTGCCAGCCACATACATCTGAGCTGGCAGGTTCGAATCCAGCCCAGGCCTGCCAAACAACAATGATGCCTGCAGCCCCCCGCCCCCCCAAAAAATAGCTGGTGTTGTGGAAGGTGCCTATAGTCCCAGCTACTTGGGAGGCAGAGACAGGAGAATTGCTTAAGCCCAGGAGTTGGAGGTTGCTATGAGCTGTGATGCCACAGCACTCTACCCAGATCAATAGCTTGAGGCTCTGTCTCACAAAAAAAGAAAAAGAAAGGAAGAAAAGAAAAGAAAAGTGGAGGCAATCGCACCCTCTCTCCAAGTGAAATCTTAGGAGAATTTCATATTTGTGAAACATCTGTTCCAGAGTAGATCTGCCCTATCCACCAAAGTTATCCATGCAGCCACCCTGTGACCCAGCAACTTCACCCAGCGTATAATAGAAAAGCTAAATAAAGGCTCGGCACCTGTGGCTCAAGTGGCTAAGGCGCCAGCCACATACCCCTAAGGTGGTGGGTTTGAATCCACCCAGGCCCACCAAACAACAATGATGGCTGCAACCAAAAGAAAAGCTAAATAAATTGTGGCATAGGATATATTTTGATAGTGACAATAATTTCATACAATAGAATACTATGAGGCTTGAAAAAGAACAGACCACTCATGCATACAACAAAATCATAAATAATTTTGAGTGAAAGAAATTAGCCACATTGAATATACACTCTGTAGTTCAAAACCAGAAAATATCAGAATGGTCATTCCCTTTGGCGAGAGAGTACTACTTCCATTCCCTTTGGAAGGGACAGGAGAGAGCTTGCTGGGGGATTGGAGAGTGGTCTTCATCTTCATCTGGGCAGTGGTTATGTGGACACCCATGAGGCTTTATAATTTTACTACACGTAAGTTGTACAACAGCAACAAACAATAAAAAGCAAGAGTGGAATTGATCTGGTCAAATATAACAAGGGTCCTGAAGCCCCATTCCCCTAACTCCATCTACCCATTCCCTTGGAGAACTTTAAGGTTCCACGGGGCACAGATTAAAAAAACCATCGTTAAGGAACTCCAGCCCTGGAAGTCCATGATTTACCTTTGGAATTCAGATTCAACTGTCTTTCCCCAGACTCCATCCCACAAGTAACAACCGTTTCAAAAGTCCAAATCCCCATTCCACGTCCACCCTGTTATTGTTGCTTTTTCTCCACCATCCAATGCCCAGGTCCATGTGAAGCCCCCAGGGATGGCCCTACTCACCCTCCTGAAGCACCACCATCTGTTTCCAACTTCCCTGCCCAATTTGAGCACAGGCTCCAGAGTCCTCCCACCTAGGTTCACATCCTGGCCTCTCCACTTGGAACCTGATGTGTGCCTTATTTCTACATCAAGACTGGCTATTTGCACAGAACCTATTGAATTGTTAGGAGAACTGACGAGGAGCACTGAGCACCCAGCAGGTGTTAGCTACTGGTCATTGCTATCTCATGCTCGGTCACTGTTCACTCATCGCTAAAGGAGAGCCAGCCTTTAAAAATTAGCAATAATCAAAAAAAATTAACAGCAATCTACTAAAATGTTTTCCACAGTTTTGTTGGACTTCCTCCTCAGAGCCAAGCCTCCTCTTGACCAATGTCACACAAATAATAAAAAATGTAGTCAAATTTCAAATTCAAGCCTTCCTCACTGCTAAGCCCATGTCTGCACCTCTGTGCTACCTTGCTTGGTAAATCACATCACGGAGTTGACTGAGAGAACACTTGATTCTAAAAGAGAGAAAATCACTGGGGCGTCAGTGTGACTGAAAGAGTTTGGAATAAGACAGACCTGGGTCTGAATCCTGGACTATGTGGGTCCACTATAGATCTGAGACATCATAGTGGAATGTATTAAATGAACTTCATAATTGGAGCCAAAGGAAAAGGAAAGCTCGCCCGGGGGATTTCCAGCGTCATGGGATGCTGATGGGCGTGCACTAGGGAAGGATCACCTCCTTCCACCAGGCTTCACCTAGATACTCCTCCAGTTCAGAACGGAACCCCTCACCAAGGGCAGCCCCTCCAGGGACTTTTTAAAAAATCAAATGATGCCGAAAAGCAAAATGTTAACTTTGTCTGTGGTTCTGGTCTCTCTTCCTCTGTTGTCAGTTTTAAAATAGTTGCTAAAAGCTAACATCCCCTGGCGCCCTGTCTTCTTCCTCTTCTTGTTTCCAAGGCAGGCCTGTTAGGGAATTCAGAGGCAGTTTTGCTTTCAAAGCCCCATCTAATTCCCTCTTCCTTTTCAGCCTAAGCTCAACGTATTTTCTCTCTCTACCTGTTCTACTCCGCAGACATAGCTGTGCCTTAGGTGAGGGCAGCGTGGGTCACGCTCTAAACCCCATGATTTTACAACTCCTGGGTTGTAGCCAGGAGCAAGTAGTTAGGATGGTTTCAGAGGTGGTCAGAGGACATTTGACAGTAAATGTGGGTAAAAGTGGCTGAGATTCATGTACGCCCCGTGTGAACTTTACCCTTAACCCCATGTGAACTTAACCCTTCACAACCCCAACATGTAAGTTGGGGGGTAGTTGTGTTCTCTTACTCTGCACTCCCCAATTAGTCCCCAACCACTCTGTGGCCTGATAGGAACCAGGACACACCGCAGACGGTGAACAGCAGGCAAGTGAGCCCCACGGCTTCACCCGTGTTTATCGCCGCACGGTCCCCATCACTCTCATCGCTGCCTGAGCTCGCCTCTGTCACATTGGCAGTGACATTAGATTCTCAGAGGAGCTCAATCCCTAAGCAAATTGCACATGAGGGGAATACAGGTCACCTGTTCCTTAGGAAAATCTAATGCCTGATAATCTGAGATTAATGTAACACACTTGAATTACCCCCAAACCATTCCTCCATCCCCTGTCTGTAGAAAAATTGTCTTCCATGGAACTGGTCCCTGGCACCAGAAAGGTTGGGGACTGCTGCTCTTGCTCGTTTCCACACAAATGCTGAGGCTGCACAGTCTTTGGTGGCACCCCTTGCCCCCTGTAGTATTGCCTTTAATGGCCAATGAACCATGATTGCACCTCTCTAAGCCTTAACAAACATCCTGTGGCGTGGGTGTGTTCAAGCAGCTGGGGAGAGCTCGGCACTCCAGAAGAATCGAGTTTTTAAGAGACTGATATCAAATAACTCAAATTACATCCACTTTATCAAGGAGCCTCAGCTTGCCAGTGTTTCAAACACAGAATTGCTACCAACTGTGCGTTCTCAAAGCCTCTTTAATGATGCTTACCATCATCTTAGTGCCATTCCATTTACTTCCAATTACCAGGGGTGATTCAGTCGTGTTTTTGCTTCCGTGGGACACGGTCACGTGCATTTCAAAACTTTAAACTTGTTTTCAGGTAACAACTGTCTTCTCACCACCACCCCACCCCCTACACCTCCCCCCCACACACACACACAAACCCAGATTTGCCTTTCTAAGCAGCTTAAGCAGAGAGAGCTTGTGGCTGTGCTCACCACCCCATCTCCTCTGCACCTGCCCTCTGGGGTCAGGGCAGGATGGACGGAAGGAAGGGCAGTGATGTCTCCTTAGTCGGCTGCCTACAGTGAGGGGCTGATCCTCTTTATCTCTATAGCCACTGCTGTCCTGGATAATTACAAACGAGCTTTTGGTTCCTTCTGTGTGGCTGCTCCCTCATGGGGCTTGTGCACTGGGCTCTTTTCAGAATGTGTCAGGGCCAACCCCTGCATATTCACCTACCCAGGTGACCTAGCTGGGGCTGCGGCCGCTTTCTTCCCTCTTCCTGCCCAACCAGAGACAGTCATCCCCACACTCTCCTTCTGCTAGGAGCTCATCCAGAGGGCAGCCCACTTGGGGAATAATGACAGGACAGCTCAAGGCCCACTTCTCACTATGTGAGATGAGACTGGAGTGGAGATGTTCAGGTCAGGTTTATTGAAAGGGGAGGAGGGCCCACCTGGGCAGTGCAAAGGTGGCATCTGCACAGGAGTAGTTAGAGGCTCCTTTTATTATCTATCTATCTATTTATTTATTTATTTATTTTGGAGACAGAGTCTCACTCTGTCGCCCTGGGTAGAGTGCCATGACATCATAGCCCACAGCAACCTCATACTCTTGGACTCATGAGATCCTCTTGCCTCAGTTTTTCTATTTTTAGTAGAGACAGGGTCTTGCTTTTGCTCAGGCTGGTCTGGAACCTGTAAGCTCAAGTAATCCACCTGCCTCAGCCTCCCAGAGTGCTGGGATTACAGGCGTGAGCCACCGCGCCTGCCCTAGAGCCACCTTTTCAATGGGGCTACGTGTAGGGGGTGGGCAAATTCCACAGCTTGCCCCAAAGTTAGGGTCCTTTGTGGCAAACTTTTTGGGGTGGGGCTAACTAGAAAACATGGAAATTTGACTACTTGGTATAAAGAATGTTTCAAATAAAGTTCCCTTAGAGATTAAATGGCCATTGGAAGGAAAGGCCTTTCCCTCTATCTGCATAAGCCATACTGACCTGATTAAAAGATCAAAGGGGACAATTGACTTCCCTTCTTCTCTCTGTTATCTCACTATATTAGGGGAAAGAAAGTCAAGAATGCAAGCCGACCTGGCCCAAATCATTTAAAACATGACACCTGTCTCTCAGGTTAATTTACAAGTCAATCTGGTTTCCCCATCTGCTCATCCTCCCTAGCAACCACTTGCTGCACCCATACTTTTCCCCCTTCCTTCTAAAAGCCATGTATAAAAATATCTGAAGCTCATTGAGATATTGGGTAATCACTCTTGTATTTGCACATGGTATTTAGAAATACAAATTTCTCAGCTCGGCGCCCGTAGCACAGTGGTTACGGCATCAGCCACATACACGGAGTCTGGCAGGTTCAAACCCAGCCCAGGCCTGCTAAACAACAATGACAACTGCAACAAAAAATAGCCGGGCGTTGTAGCAGGCACCTGTATTCCCAGCTACTTGGGAGACTGAGGCAAGAGAATTGCTTGAGCCTAAGAGTTTGAGGTTGCTGTGAGCTGTGATACCACAACACTCTACTAAGGGTGACATAGTGAGACTCTGTCTCAAAAAAAGAGAGAAGAAAAAGAAATAAAAATTTCTCTTATTAATCTGCCTTAATTGTGAGTTGATCTTTCAGGGCATTTTCAGCAAGTTTCTCCTCACCCCTACCGTACCTCTGTCTTCTAAGAAAAGAAGCCCAGTTTCTATCAGTGAAAAAATAAACGTCAGGCTCTGTTTTACTGATGGAGACTGATGGAGAGAGACTGTGGAAAGATGGGAATTTTAAAGCCTCTGCTTTTCCTTCTCTGTTAATAAAGATTGAAACTGAGAACCGGTTCCCTTGGCTTGAGCAGTTCTCTATAGCAGGTCTTTAGATATAGAGAGAAGGCTCTGGGCTGTGGAGGGGTTGTACAGCGAGACTGCCTTCTGTGATGAAATGAGAGACTTTTAAAGGGTTGAGGGATGGCAGATAATAACGCGGAAGGCAAGACTTTTCAAAGAGAAGTGGTCAGTGAGATAAATAAACAAGCTCCCTATAGCAAGGTCGCTCCTGGGCTTTTCAGGAGAAAGATCTCTAACATCCAATTTTAAACTCTTCGTGTTGTTGCACTTTTCCAAATACTCAACGGAATTGTTTGTACCTTGATATCAATCTGAAATAAACATAATTAATCAAAAATAAAATCTTTCATGTGAAATCAAGCTGGGCATAAAATAAAATAAAATCCGTCCTGAATCAATTGGGTGAAGTTTGCTGAGCACATACTGCTCAGGAGAAGGGCCTGATGAGATGAAGAGCGGGGACCGCGTTTGACATGAATCCTGGCACTCAGGGGCAGAGGGCACTGCGCGTGCCTTCATGTGAAGCAAATCCACAGCCCCTGCGGTGGACAGCTGGGGCCCAAGCAAACAGAGGACGGAACTCTTATCCCACAGAAAGTAGGGTAAAGAGCTCAAGTAACTTTGATTTAAATGTCAAAGTACAGGGCCACCTCAAAGAATATCTGAATTACAAGCAGCAGAGCCTTGCACAGGGGATGGTTTGAAAAGCTAGTGCTCCCGGTAAAAATGTCCAATGTCAAAATACCCTTGAAACCTCTGAGTCTGATGCCTCTCAGGAGTGGCCATTTCTAGTCAGCTCCGCCTGCCAGGGTTGCCCAAAACATTCAGTTGCTCCCTGACTGACTCTTAGTTTTACCATCAGCTGAAGCTGCTGGTTTGAATGAGAGGCCATGTGGAACCAAAAATATACCTCTGGAAGCCCCAAACCACAGCGTGTGTGGCGAGATGTTCACGTGTTAAGGAAATGACAGGAACTGAGGAGGGGGTTGGAGGGAGGGAACCGCAGATTCCCTCCCCAAACCCCTCTCCCACCCACTAACTCCTCGGAATGGTGAACAGAGTTACCTACACTTTAGATGGTCTCTTTTCCTGCTGTCCTCTCTCTCATGCTTTCGTGGTCAAAAGCGTGTGACTTTATTGCATGTATGATACGACACCCTAAAAAAATATTTAGAATACTTAAGAGAAAACATTGGAAGGGAATACACCAACACCTAGCAGTGGCAGTCTTTAAGTACTTTGTTCAAATTTTCTACAGTAAGCACATAGAATTTCTATAATTGTTAAGTACCCTATTGGGTAGTTGTGGGGGTTATTAGCATTTAAAACAATATATGTGCACACGATAGGCTCTCTATATATATGATTTTATTATTATCAGGAAAAAAATAAAATTTACCTTATTATTGTGTGAGCCGGAAAGAGAGGTGACAAAAGGAGATGGCCTGCCTGCCTCCCACTGGGAAGCCCTGCTGTGCCCCTGTGAACTTGCTGGAAGTCCTGTGGTTTTCATTACCTCCCTCCTCCATGGCTTGGATTCTTTCGGAGGAAGGATCTCAAAAGATTGTATCAGCCAGATGTCAATCAGGAATAAACTTCAACAAAGAGAGAAAAACTGGGAGGAAAAAAATGGGAAGGCAGAAGGTGACAAGAATTTCCAGGAGTCTCATCCATGCAGTCATCCAGGGTGGAGAGCCCTTCTGGGTGGGCCTCCCTCTGGATCAACAGAAAGCAGTCAGGCTGGCAAAAACACCCAGCGGGTTGGATAAATGGGGTTAGGTTCTGCACCCCCAAGGAAGGACCTGGAACGTGAATCCCAGCTCTGCCACTTTAAGAATTACTTAATTTCTTTTTGCCTCGGTTTTCTCATCTAGAACATGAGGGCTAATCAGGACATCCACCACCTCTAGATGCTGTGAGGATTAAAAAAGTTACCACATCTGAAGAGTGGCGCACATGGTATCTCAGCAAATGTTAGCCATTTTATTATCACCTGCACCTTGAAATTCCTGAATGATTATATGTGGTTGTGAGTACTTGAATCTGTGTGTTGCAATTTTACAAACATAGAGTACTTTGCTGTATAAAAGCATTATCTTTGCAATAATAATAAATTAAAATGTGTTACCATCCGTCACCTATGAAACTGGCTAATAATGCTGCCTGGTAGTGGTGAAAATGGGGGGACTGGAATATGCCTGTGCTGCTAATGTGAGGGCAAAGGGCCCAATCTTTGGGAACAGTGATTTGACCAAATGCATCAGGTTCCTGAAACATGTCCACGCTGGAGCCACACAGGGTAGGCACAGGAGGTCAGCTGGGGGCGAGAGGCAGGGTGGACCTGGGCAGGATGTCTGGCAGAGGTGAGATGCAAAAACTAGAATGGATCCAAGGAAACAACAAATCTCCAAGGAGTCCCAAAAATTCCAGGTAGGGGATATTATACAATGTGTGGTTAAGCAAATCAAGACTCAGGCGATTGTTACACGGGTATTAGAGACAATGCTAATTTTTTAAGTCTGGAGACACCCCAAAAAGTACCTCCAGGTGCCAACACACATACTCACCTGGCAGTTTCCCAGGCATCTCCAGTTTAGCACACCCAAGACGGGCCTAGGGACTTACCACACCTCCCACCCAAACTGTTCATCTCCCAACATTGTAGTAAAAAACAAAAACAAAAAAGCAGGCACAACTTATCTGGTGGTTCAAGCCCCAACTCAGGGAGCCACCCTTGATTTCTGCTTTCCCTTCACCATCCCCACCCCAGACACCCACCTCTAGTTCCCTATCGGGTCCTGTCTCTTCTACTTCCCAAGTAGATCTGAAACCCCGTCACTGTGTTCTGGGCCTTTGTGGCTTCCCATCTGGGCTACTGAAATAGCCTTGCTGATTATGTTAATTTTCTACACTTGGTCTTCCCAAGGCATTCTCCAGGTCATAACCTGGATGCTCTTTTTGAAATAGCAGCCAGATTGAGCCACTCATTCCACCAGATTCAAAAGCATCCATTTCTTTATATTGTCTATCTCTTTCTCCTTGTCTGCCACCCATCTTCCCCTTGGCCACTGCCCTGCAGTCACCCCTGCCTTGTCTTGGTTTCCCCAGAGAGAACTGGGTGCAACCCTCCTTCTTTGGCTCTTCCCGACATTCAGGTCTCTCCTCAAAGAGGTCTTTCCTCACTAGACTGCCCTGAAGTGTCCTCTAGTCACTATCACCATACCTTGTTCTCTTGCATCCACAGCACTGAAATTCTTTTGACTTCTTACTTGTACTTTGTTTATGTTCCCCACTACCACACGCACACACACACACACACACACACCACTGGAATGTGAGCTTCTGAGAGAAGAACCCTGCTTGCCTCATTCACTGCTTATCCTCAGCACCAAGTACATGGAAAATACTCAATATTTAGATGAGGACCAATCAGTGAATGAATATCTGGGTCCTAGAAGGTTCTGGCACCTTACATTCCAGTTCCCTCTGCCATGGTGGTGATGGAGAAAGGAAACAGAGATGGAGGAGAGGAATGGGCCACTGGTTCTGATGGACGGATGAGGAAAAATGTGTCTTGTTGAACAAGGGGGAAAACCAGAGAGAGGGAAGTTCAAGACTTGATCTGGGCTTGCAGAGTGAGTTGATAGCAAGATAAGAAGCTAAAGCTTCTCATGCATGGTGCTTGTCTACATTGCTCTGCAGGTGTCTTATCACTGTGGCTACAGAGCTATTTCACAACGGTATGCAAAGATGAGAATTAGCTCCAGTCCAAAGGAAGTTCTCTTGCGACATTTGGTCATGGGGTATGTGGGAAATTGGATAATTAATAAGGATTCAAATGATGAAGTGTTGGGACTTTATTGGGCTGCTCAGCAGAGCCGAGACACCTGAGCTTAGTATTTGCTGTGGTTTAAACATGTCCGCAAAAAACATGTGTTGGAAATTTAATCCACAATGCAACACCTCTCATTAGGCCCCAGGCAAGTGGGGCCTAATGAGAGGTGATTAGACCATGAGGACTCTACTCTCACGAATGAATGAATGCCATTATCTCAGGAGTAGGGTTCTTTCCATGGAATTGGGTGTGTTATAAAAAGGTGAATTCAGTCCCTTTCCCCTGCCTTGCCCTATCTTTGCCCTTCTACTATAGGATAATGGCCTGAAGAGCAAGAAGGCCCTGACCAGATGCGGCCCTTGATCTGGACTTTCCAGCCTCCAGAACCATGAGCCAGTAAATTTCTGTGCACTATAAATGTCCCGGTCTGTGGTATTCTGTTATAGCAGAACAAAACAGACTAAGACAGAAAATTGGCACCAAGAAGTGGAGCTGTTGTTAGAACAAATATGTGAGTCACTATAAAAGTTCTGAGACAATGTTATGGTTCATTATTTCACTTCCAAGAAACACAGTCAACAGTGTCCTTTCTAATTCAACCATGCAAGTTTCGACTAGCTCGGTTTATCAGTGTTAGCTGGGAAGGCTTCTTTTTTTTTTTCGTCTACACAGATTTTATGTTTCTTGATTTCTATGTATCTTAAAACTTTCATAATGACCCATGTATCTGAAAATGCAGCTTTGGAGCTACATAATGAATAGAAGCTGGAAGAATTCAGAGGAGCAGGCTAGAAAAATCCCAGATTGTTATAAACAGAGCATTAAGGGTGATTTTGGTGAGAACTCAGAAGAGGAGAGCTGTAGAGAAAACCTGAAACGTCTTAGAGATTTCCCAAGCAGCTATAATCAGAATGTTGATAGAAACATGGATGGTAAAGGCCACACTGATGCATTCTCCGATGAAATTTATGAACAAGGTATTAGAAACTGCAAGAAGGGTCATCCTTGTGTGAAGTGGCAAAGAACTTGGCTGAACTGTTTCCATGTCCAGGGACTTTATGGAAATCAGAATTTAAGAGCAATGAACTAGGATATTGTGTAGTAGAAATATCTTAGTGCAATATTGAGATGTATGGCTTCTTTTAAGTGCACACAGTAAAATGTGAAAAGAAAGAAATGATTTAAAGATGGAATTTGTAAGCAAAAGGAAACATAACTTAGGTTTTTGAAGGATTCTCTCCTTGGCTAGGTGGTAGAGAAGGAAAGAGAATTTTCATGAGAGGAAACTAAGAGTGTAGCCACAGGACCATTTGATAAGAAGATTATCATGGATAGAAGAAAGCCAGGTGTTATTCACCAGAACAATAGAGAATGACCCTGAAGACACTTCAGAGATTATCAGGACTGCCCTCCCTATTGCAGGCCCAGGGTGACAAGACATACAAGAGTTCCAGAACTCATTCCAGGAAAAAGTGCTACATACCTCATTGTTCAATATCACTATGGTCACCTTTGAAGTATTCTCCTTAGGAAGCTATACACCAATGCCAGTGCCTAGTCCACCCTTTAAACAACGTTGGAACTCTTGTTCTGGAATGACCATCAGAGCTATCATTGTATGGTACACAAAAACATGAAACAATAATAATGAATGCCAGTTGGCAAGACACCACTACATGTCAACATGAACACAGTTGTGAGATACTGGTGTGCCAAGGCTATGAAACCTTACTGAGTTTTTTGTTCAGTGCTCCCAATGTAAATGAACAGTGGAAAGTCCTCAAACTTAATTATCAGACCCCATATGTCAAAAGAGAGGCCTAACGTACTCTTGGGATATGTAGGATCACTGCCTGTGGCCAGCTCAGGTCTCTGTACCTTAAATTCTGGCACAGAGCTCCACAGTCACCCCAGGCTCAAATGTTGCTCCACTGTGGCTTGGGAGGTGCAAGTGGCAAAGTTTGACAGTGTCCATGTGGTGTTGAGTCTGTAGACTCGGAGAATAAAGAGCTGTAGAGCCAAGGCTTCCTCTACCTGGATTTCAAAGGCAGAGACTTGTCTCAGGGACAGAAGCACTGCAGAGAGCCCCACTAGCACAATGTCCAGCAGAACTCCAGGGTCAGAGCTATAGCTGAAGTCCTCACTGGGCCTAGTGGAGCCATAGGGGCAAAGCTTAACAACACATAATCAGGACTTCATTAATGGATTAGTGGTGGTATCTCTGTAGGAGTTTGTTGCCTCATAAAGGGCAAATTCAATCCCCCTTTCTCTCTCCCTTCCTCTCTTTGCCCTTCCACCATGGGATGATGCAGCAAGAAGATGTAGTCCCTCAGTGCTGGACTTACCAGTCTCCTGAATCACCAAACAGAGTCCCTCAGTGTTGGACTTACCAGCCTCCTGAATCACCAAACAGAGTCCCTCAGTCTTGGACTTACCAGCCTCCAGAATCATGAGCAAATAAATTTCCGTTCACTATGCCTTAACCAGTCTCTGGTATTCTGTTATAGCATCACGAAATGCACCCATATTCAGGACATGCCACTCTTCATCCTCTTTCCAGATCTGAAATCTCTTTTAACATTAATTTTTCCCATCTGTACAATAGAAAACAAATGAGCAACAAAGTTCCTGCTAGCCGTGACAGTTTAGAATGTTTCACTTTGACATTAATTTCTTCCTGCAGTCAAATTGATCTACTCACTGTCCTCCCTGTGCCTGGATTGGAAAGGTTTTCAATGATGACACTGAAACCCCTTCCAATGCCCCAAATCATTTACCTTTGCTTATACTGGTTCTCTACCAATAATATTGTCAAGCCCTCTCTGTTCTTTGAATTACTATCCAGCCTTCAACAACCAATAGAAAATCTATTCCTCCTCTTCTTCCTTATTTTTTTCTGGCTGAAAATATTCCTTTTCATAAATTCTTGGAGCATTTATTGTCTAATCCAGGGGTTGATGAGCTATAGAATATAGGTCAAATCCAGGCATTAGCCAAATCTGTCTGTTTTTGTAAATAAAGTTTTATTAGAACATACCTCTGAAAATTCACTTATGAATTGTCTTTGACTGTTTTTGATATAATGGCAGAAGTGAGTCATTATAACAAAAAACAGTATGGCCCACAAGGCCTTAAAAATTTATTATCTGGACCTTATGAAAATATTTACCCACCCTTAGCTAATCTATGCTTCTCAAACTTGAGTACAAAAAGATCCAGGCTGAGGTCCAGGCAGAAAATATCGAAGGACACATGATCAACATTGTGTATCTTTTTGGAGCATCAATTTTACTAGTCTTTGGAGGAAAAAAACAGTTATAGACACTAAAGCAAACACATTTATACTATGGAGCGGAATCTAACATTTGCACAAAATTTTAAGTTAAAATCCCAAATGTAGCCATAATTCCAAGCTTGGGAGGGCCCCTTCACGTTGTTGCTATTCCTAATTTGAGGTGAAAGTACATTTCTTCTGGGTCTTTGTATTCTCACCACTTCTGGCACAGTGCCTCATCATGAGTACTCCAGAAGGGCTGGTGTCATTTATTAAGGTAAATCCTAAAAGGACTTTACTTGTTAGAATGATTTGATGGGGTCCTGCCTGAAGCCAGAGGAGTGGACCAAATGACTTTGCCTTCAGAGGTCTCATTCATTCTGCTGAGCTGATTAGTGCCTGGGCAATCACTATGTCAACAAAACATCTAATAGGATTTTGTTAAATTAACAATATTCATATCAATGTCATCATTGAAACCCTTTCCAATACAAGGTTTCTGCCACCCACATATTCTTTAGCTCTTTGTAATTATCCTACAGTTTTTTTGGTTTTTGAGGCAGAGCCTCAAGCTATTCCCCTGGGTAGAGTGCCATGGCATCACAGCTCATAGCAACCTTCAACTCCTGGGCTCAAGCGAGTTTCCTGCCTCAGCCTCCCAAGTAGCTGGGACCACAGGCACCTGCCACAACACCTGGCTATTTTTTGGTTGCAACCATCATTATTGTTTGGCTGGCATTGGCTGGATTCGAACCTGCCACCTTAGGTGTATGTGGCTGGCGCCTTAGCCACTTGAGCCACAGGCACTGAGCCTATCCTACAGTTTTAAAAGGGAAAAGCATAAATATGAACTCACCTGATGATGTTATTTTCTGTTTTAGGTTACATCAAATAACTAAAAGTGGTCTTATTTATTTTTGCTTATAATTTTTTGGAGTGTGATACTTCTTGAAGCAATCTCCAGCATGAAGTCTAGGCTTCCTCTTGCATGTCTCACAGTTGAAAATAGTTTCTCTCCTTCCACCTTCCTCATTTCTTCTGCTGCAAACCAGGCAATCCTTTGTGATTTTTTTTCTCAGTTTGCATTATAAAATGTATTTTCCCATTTAGCCTTTCCTCAGTGTCAGGAGATGATGGTCTTTCCCTCTTTTCTTGAATTTCTGTCTCTCACATTGCTCACAAGCTGAGTGATGAGATTTCTCCTGTAAGAAAGATGTTTTTGTGCTTTTTCTGCACTCTCCTTCTTATCCAATGAGTAAAGGATGTAGCTGTTCACAACTGTAGCTTCCATCAACCAGAACAATAATTTCTTCCATTTGTAGGACCACCTTGTAAATCCATAACATCCACAGTACTGATCATCTCTGTCCACAGTGCCCATAAACTTTGTGCATTCTAAAATAATTGTCAGTTTTTCTAATTGAACAGGCTGTTTCTTCCTATAACCAGCGATCAACTGCGTTTGAAGGCCAAAGAATGTACTCAGCACTGTCAGTTACCTCTTGTCATGGAATGAGAGGCACACCAACAACAAGAAAACATGTCTCGGACATCTTCCCACATCAGAGCAGAACAAGAAAATCATTATGTCGGAGAAGATCCAACATAGGATTGGAAAGTTAATGTACAGCTCAAATCAGTTCCTTGCTGGACTGAAGGCAGGAGCCTATCTTCATATAAATGAACGAGTGATAACCTAGTTGTTTTGTTATTAGTTTTGTTTGCCTTTTTCTTTTCCTTTAATGTAACTAATTTATTTCTTCTGGAGCAGAAGATGGGGGAGGAGATATCAGAAAGTTTGCCACGTCCCTGACTATTCCTATTCCACCATATCCCACAATCCAAAGCATCTCTGACTTCTCCTGAGATGTGAACGATTGCTGTTGTATAAAACAGGGACCACTGGGTTTTGTTGTCTGGTGTTGTCCATCTTTGTCTTATTTTGGGATAACACATAAAGTTACAAAACTCAACTAAGAACTAGGAGATGACTTTGGCATTGGTTAAGGGCAGGGGGCAGAAAGTCAACCCTCACCTCGACGTCAGAGTCAGTCAGACCTGAGGTCAAACCCCAAACCTGCCTTTGACCCTCAGGTTCACTTTCAGGGAGCCACTTAACATTTCTGCAACTTCGTTTTTCTCTCCTATAATATGAAAATAGGAAACCGAGTGACCTCCAAGAGCCTTTCCAGCTATAAGCATCTACAGTTCAAGGCAGCACAATGAATGAAAAACTCAGGGGCACAATCACATAGCCAGGCCTCAGAAATAGCCCATACCTGACTTAAAAAGGTTGGTTACAGAATTACTTGTACGATGTGACCCCACTTTAACATTCTTATTTCAGTTTTTTGTTTGTTTGTTTGCTTTCTGCAGTTTTTGGCCGAGGCCAGTTTGAACCTACCACCTCTGGTATATGGGGCCGGCACCCTACTCCCTTGAGCCACAGGTGCCATCCTTATTTCAGTTTTTTAAATGCATAGCAAACATCATCCACATGGTTGAAAAAAATGTTAAGGAATAGATTTAAAAGTCTTCCTCTCATCCCTCATTCCCACGTATCTTTCCACTTCCCACATGCAAAACTATTCATAATTGTGGCACAAAAACTTTCAGTTGCTTTGTGTAAATATACAAACAAAAATTAATATACTACCCAAAAGATAACATACTATACATAGTCTTCTGTACCTTGCCGGTTTTTTCCCACCAAATATGTCTTTGAAAATGTTCCATATTGGTATGGAGAATGTCTTCATTCTTTTTTATGCTCACATAAGATTCCGTTACAGGAATGTACCATATTTATTCAGCCACTCCCCTATTGATAAATATATGGATTCTTTTCTAGTCTGTTTTATCACAAGCAGTACTACAATGAATAACCATGAGCTTGTAGGCTTTTGAACATGTGCAAACGTATCTATGGACAAACCCTAAGAAATGGGGTTTATTTTGTAATTTTGCATATTTGCAGTTTTGATAGAGATTGTCAAGTTGCCCTCTACAGAGATTACGCCAATTTACTCACCCACGATCAAAGTTTGAGTGCTTTGAGTTAGTGACAACGCTGAGTATATTCTTTGGCCCTCAAACACATAAATGCCGTTACCAAATTTGGGATGCAGATTGATTAGACAGATTTTAAAATGGTTTCTCAATGTGGCTCTAATTTGCATTGCTCTCTTTTCTGAATGTGGCGGTGAATCTTTTCTTATAGTTAACAGCCATTTGTCTTTCTTTCTCCGTAAATTCTTTTAGCTATCTCTCATATATGTAAATTTTTCAAGCATACAATACTCTATATTGTCTATGGCTATGGACATACACAATGAAGGGCAGGAGGAGCTCTCTCTACTCTCAGCTGAGGGGCTGTTTCCAAAGAAGAAGCTCACAGACAGGATAGAGGAGGGACACAAAAGGATTTCCACTGGGGGGGTGACATTTTATTCTTTTTTTAAAGGGCTATAAAGCCAATAATGCAGAAAGAAGATAGAAGAGGAAGAAAGAGAGGAAGGAAAATAGAAAACCAGTTTTTAAATCAGTGAACCTGCACTTGAATTCCAGCCACAAGACATGCTCTGTGGCCTTTGCCAACTCTCCTACCCTCTCTCACATCTCTAAGACTTAGGCAATGTAATCATGATAATCCATGTACAACTGCGATGAGCGCACAATTGCTGCTCAACACTCATGTTATCATTGTCACTAGTAATTTGATTATTACTCAAAGACATGTAACACCTCAAGCCAAGAGAAAATGTCTGGTGGTTTTTCTTGGTTCAACTACTTTTTTTCCAGTTGGGTTTCCCAAGGAGTAGTCTCTTCTTGGCTGCTGCACACTAGTGGTTTCATCCTCTCTAGCCCATTTTCTGAACATCCTCCCCAGAGCCACCCCTGTTGGTATGACTGGAAAGGGGAGTTTCCTCTGTGTCACAACCACAGTTCCCAAATGCTTTGACCTCTGTTAGCACTGATGGCACTTTGGCTTCCACTATGGCAGCATCTGGAGAATTACATCCGTCCATCCTCCATCTGCGGGGTGCCTACAGCCTGGAGTCCCCCTGATCACTCTTTCCCCTTGGTTTGCATTACACTGACAGCACCAGGGAACCTGCAGTCCCCAAGACCTCTTAATGCCTAGTTGCTCCAAAGCCATGAAGAAATGAAAAAACATCCCTTTGTTGTAAATTCCTTTTATCAGAACAGTTATGCTTAGAGCAGTGAACTTACACACCTTTGAGTTAATTCCTGAATTGAAATGGTTTCTATTCTTTTTCATTAATTTGATCCATCACATCAGAACACTAGAGAGAAGAGAGGGAAAAACAGAAAAGGGGAGGAAAGAGGATGGCAGATAAGAAGTTGGCTTGAAACAGACAGGATGGTGGCAGGGTAACGTCTTAGATTCTCTGGAGAGGAGCTCTGGAAGTGATCTAAAGACCTGGGTGGGACCACCAGGTCCCTGATTAGCGGCTGAACCTCTGCTCTAGAAGCCACAACAGTAGCACAGCTAACATCAAGAGATGGGTGAGAGAATGCTGGGTGAGCCAAGGAACACTTCCTCTGATAACACCTGTAAGCTTCCAAGACAACACTCTTTAAGGATAATTACAGTGAGGAACCCATAACCCATCTACCAACTCATGAAAATCATGGAGAAAGGAATTAGGATTATTCACAGCAGGTGAAGAGTGATTTATCCTCGGCAGGACGCACCTGAAGGGAAATTGCTAGACAAAGTTGAACTTTCTCAACATTTCTATTTCTTTTTTAGCAACATGGATCTGGTAAAACCAAGACCCTCTTTCTGTGGCACATGGCCTTCCAGCACACATGCTGTCAGCACCTCACCTCACTCCCCTCCATCCCAATTCCCCTTTCATTCACATCTTTTCCTGGAGCTCTTTGCTGGGAGACAGACACCTGCCTGTTGAGAAGCCACTGCATTCTAAAGTGATAACGGACATACTCTCGTAGGTAGAATAATAACCCACCCTCAAATATATTCATGCCCTAAGCCCAAGAATCTTTGAATACATTACATAGCAAAGGGGATTTTGCAACTGGGATTAAAGGTACGGATTCTGAGATGCTGCTGAGTTACACAGTTGAGCCCACTCTCACCCATGAGTCCTGAAGTGTGGGAAATTTTTCCCTGCTGAGTCAGAGACATGAAAGGGAAGAAAGGATGGCTTAGAAGAAGGAGGAAGTGGCCATGAGTCAAGGAATGGGGGGGTGGCCTTCAGAAGTTGAGAATGGCCCTCAGTGACATTCAGCAAAGGTCTCAGTCCAATAGCTGCAAGAACTCAATTTTGCCAACACCTCGAGTGTGCAAGGAAACAGATTCTCCCCTCAGGAGGGTATGTACCCCTGCTGACACCTTGATCCTAGTCCAGCAGACCATGTTGGACCTATGTAAGATCTGAAAAACGGTAAGATAATAAATGTGTGTGGTTTAAATTACTCTATTTGTGGAAATGTATTTTCTCGCCATAGAATACTGATACAGACGCTGAGACTTAGTCTGTTGTTTTCTAAAGCAACTATAACAACACAACACGAGGGGGGAAAATCTGTGTATTTTGGAACTGGCAAATTGTTTTGCCACAATTCATGGCTAGGTGTGTCAACCTCTTTGTTTGTTTACCTGCTTCTTAAATATTTGTGGAATGTCTGCTCCATCCCAGACACATGGCTCCCTACCCATCAGGTTCCTTTTAGAACATGGCTACACAAGTAGATTCAGCCAGCCAAAAAATCAACAAATGTAGCTACTTAGTACATAGAAGGGCAGCTGGACTGGGAGTCACTGCAAAGCTCTCTTTGCTGCCTGGGAAGAAGGCAGGGGAGCCTGAGATTCCAAATTCTGCAAAGGAAGATTAGAATCAGGCCACCTTAGAGTCTGTCTTCAAAACAGCTGTGAGCTATTGCTGCCTCCCTTTTCTCTGTGAGAAAACAGAGGCTTGGAGAGACACTGGCCAAGTCACACCACCAGCAAGTGACGGACCTGGACTTTTTAAAATTCTTAATTGTGGTAAAAAACACATAACACAAAATGTACATCTTAACCACTTTAAAGCATACTGTTTAACAGTGGCGAATACATTCACATCGTTGTGCAACTGACCTCCAGAATTCTGTTCATCTTGCAAAACTGAAACTCTGCACTCATTAACGACTCCCAGTTCCTCCCTCCCCTGCAGCCCCTGGTAACCACCACTTTACTTTCTGTCTCTATGAATTTGACTTTTCTAGGTACCTTATACATGTGGAATCGCACAATCTTTGTCTTTTAGTGACTTAACTTGTTTCGATTACGATATCTTTTAAAGTTATTCATGTTGTAGTGTCTGTCAGAATTCCCTTTCTTTTTAATGCTGAATAATATTCCATTTTATGTATATACCACATTACTTTATCGTTCATCTGTCACTGGACATGGGTTGTGTCCACATTGTGTTCAGCGCAGCTCTGAACTTGGTGCACTGACGCTTCTTAAAGATGATGCTATCAATTCTTTTGGATGTATACCAGTTGAGCTGGAATTTGAACACAGATCTGGCTCCAAATGCCCATTCTCTTTCCGGGGTGCCACATAGCCGACAGGGAAGTGACGATCTTCCATGCCGCAGCTAACTGGGTATATGAAATATTTTGCTCATATTCTATTCAGGTGGAGCTACTTCTGTTGTGTGATTATCCAGTGATAAGAATACAACTGGATATACTGCACTAAGAATAAAGACCCATGGACCCTGTGGGATCTGGCCAGTCCTGCCTTTCAAACTTCATTCTCCACTCTAAACTTCAGTCGTGCCGGCTGTGTTTCTATTCCTCAAACATATCAAGCTCATTCTCCTATCCCAGAGCTTTTGCATTTGCAGTATGTCCTCCCTAGAACTTTGCAACACTGTCCCCTTCTCCTCATTCAGGTTGCAGCTCAAATATCACCACTGCAAAGAGGCCTCCCCCAAAAGTTGTTCATAAAGTAGCACATCCTATCTCTATCGTGTTACTGTTTTATTTTCTTCACAACTAGAAAAAATCATTTTTTCTCTGTTGCTGCTTTCTAGTTTATTATCTGTCTCCTTCAGAAGAACGTAATTTCTCCACAAATCTCCTCTATCTTATTTCTGCATTATTCCCAAGCACAGAGAGCTATGCCTGCTGCATAGTGGTACTTATTAGAATATCTGTTGAGCAAAACAAACGTATAAAGATCTTCCTTGCAGTATTGTTTATCATAACCCAAAAATGGAAAGAGAGAGTGTGAATATCCACTAGCGTGAAATGGTTAAATAAATGAAGGTACATAATATGGAAAGTTCTGTAGCCTTTAAAAAGAGTTAAGATGACCTATTATTATCAACAAGAAAGAATTCCTTTGACAAATGGTTGATTTTTAAAAAACAAAGTGCAAAACTATAAGTACGCTATAATTTTAGTTTTATAAAATATCAAAAATACAGAGGTCAATGAAGTTTGTGAACTCATCCTTTAAAAAGTGCTATGTACCTCACTGCTGAATAGCACTATGCTCTCCATTGAAGTACTCCCCTTGGGAAGCTACGGACCAATGCCAGGGTCTTCAAAGTAATTCTGGAACTCTTTTTCTGGAATGAACATCAGAGCTGTCATCACGGGGGCACCCAGAAACATGCAATAATAATAATGAACACCACTCAGCAAGACAGTGCCACGTGTCACTTTGAACACAAAAAATAGGATATCCAAAAAACAGGATAAATTGATAGATGGATAGAGGATTAGCTAGTGAAATGGATATGAGATAAATATGGCAATATTTATCCAATATACATCAGAACCAATATACCAAGGTTACAAAATCTTACCAAGTGGTTTATATAGTGCTGCCAACATAAGCACACCGTAGCAAGTTCACCAACTTAATTGCCAGGTATCAGACAACAGCTCTGATAGTAATTCCAGAAAAAGAGTTCCACAGTTGCTTTGAAGGGTAGACGAGGTGTGGCCTCGGTGCAAAGCTTCCCAAAGAGAGTACATAGGAGGCGACCATCGCTATATTCAGCAGTGAGGTATGTAGTAGTTTTTCTAGGTTGAGGTCTCTAACTTAACCGTCAAAACTTTGTACGTGTGTATATAAATGTTTGGGACTACACCTACGAGGAGTTATGCCTGGCAAATAAGACTAGAGAGAGAGGAGAAGGCTAGTTTAGTTTAGTTGAGTGTAGTTTAGTTCAGTTCTATACACTCTGTGTTGTCATAGGCTTTCCATTGTTTTTATAATAACAAAAACTGACTGTCTTCGTTGAAGTGTTTAGGGGAAGTGTAGAGTGATGTTTGCAATTTATTTTGAAATAAAGTATATAAAAATAGGATAAATTGATAGATGGATAGGGGATCAGCTAGTTAAATGAATATGAGATAAATATGGCAAGCTGTTCATTGCAGAATAGCCAGTGGAGATATTGAACAACCATTCAATGTACGAATCTTTCAACTTTCTGCTTATTTGGAAATGTTCATAGTAAAATTTGGGGGTGGAAATCCTACTTTTCTCAAATGCCTGTCAGGTGTCAGGCACCTACTGTAAATTTCTTGGGTTTATTTTCATACTGTGACGATGGCACCTAAAAGGTTTACAGATCAAAAAGCCATCATCATGCCCCCCCACCCTCATTCATGGTGCTGGTTATACCATAGACCAGTCTACCGTCCCCCCATCAGCCTAGAAAACCATACTCAGCAATGAGGCAGTTACGTTTCAGTAAGTTTTTTCTGTATTAGGGAGCCCAGTGTCCAAGGGAAGGTTGGGTCAGAGTGTCAAAGAATCTATATTTGTCCAAGTACCAGAAGAAAACGGTCAGCACAAGGAGGTTTAACTGGAGAGAGTTAGAGGAGGGGACTACTTACAGAGGTGTGGCTAGAATTAAGGGAGCAGCAGGAATGGAAATACACCCTGGGAAGGCATTGCCACCCGCAGGCCTAAAGGCTAGGAAAAGAGGCTTCTTTCCTCATCCTGAGCTCAGCCCAGGAAAGCAGGGGGTGCCAAAAGCGGCCACTTCTGAGAACACAGTCAAGGGGGCGAGGAAGGACTAAGTCCCCACTTCTCTCTTTTACCCTACTATGCTGATGCTTCCATCACCAAGCCTCACTGGAAGCCAGACAGGGGAGATGGCCAAGTGACAAGGTCTTTGGTCTTTGGAGGTCAGCACCCCAGACAGGAAGCTGCTTAGAGCATGGATCTGGGAGCAGGGGTATGGCAGGGGTGGGCAGTCAGGAAAGGAAAAAGTTATTTTTTAAAAGGTAAAATCCTATGACTGAAAAGAGATTTGCATCAGACTAATCTTGTAATTTGTTATTCATACTGGCCGCTTAGAGAATGAAAGAGGTTAATGATTGTATCAGGTCTACAAGTCAAACCAGAATTGTCAAACCACTCTTCTTTTCATCATCTATTCCAATCCCCTTAATTTGTAGATGAGGGCACTGATGAGACCCAGAAAGGTAAAGTGACTCATCAAAAGTTTCACAGCAAGTCAAGGGCAGAAATGGGAAAAAGGAAGCAGCCAACAGCTGGGCTGGGGCCCCTGCTTCCTCGCCACCCTCCAGAGCCTGGCTCAGGGAGGCACACCCTCGTGGCTCCTGCATGCCCTCACATGACTCTGGGGAAAGGACAGCTCATTTCTCTGTCCCAAGAATCATGCGGTTTAGAGCTCCTCTTTTGCTCTTTTTCTCTGATTTTTTTCTTCCCCCTTTTGTGGTCAAATACTAGGCTGGCTGGAGGGGAAGCACCTGCGTGTCGCGGGATTTCAGTGCCATTTCATGACTCAGTGACAGCCTGCAAAGGGGAGGATGAAATGCAAAGCGGGATCCTCTGACAAGCTCCAGGGCTGGCTCAGTCACCCACGGGGCCAGGCCATCTTGCCCCTGGGGATGGGCTGTGGAGACTTCTGGGAAATACTCATTCAGTGAATTCTTTAGCCAACAACCATATCTTTTTTTTCCCCGTAATATATTTGGGGGTTTTACAAGCCGAATTCTATTCCAAATATATATTGTACGTACGGTATATTCTGTACCCATCATCCATGTACTTTGTACCTCATAGGTAATTTTTCACCCCTCACCCTATCCCACCCTCCTTCCTTTTGAGTCTCCAGTGGCCATAAAACCAGTCTGTGTGTTCTCACATAGCCACAATTTAGCTCCCACTTATACATGAGAACATGTGGCATTTCTTTTTCTGATCTTGAATTACTTCACTTGGGATGATGGCCTCCAGTTCCATCCAAGTTGGTGCATGAGACATTTTTTTTTCTCTTGGCAAAGTGGTACTCTGTGGTGTGTGTGTGGTACACCTGGTACATGGATAGGCCATATTTTCTTTACCCACTCATCGGTCCAACAAGTATGTCCTGAGCATCTGTTCGCTGTCAGGCACTGTGCTATGTACATAATGTATAAAAATGGGTGAGAAAGACACAGTCACTGCTCTCACTAAGAGCACTCTGTGGAAGGGGATAGGGATCGGATAACAGACACACATACAAATTAATTAGTTACAGACCACAGTTACCACTAGAAAGGAAACACATTGGCCTGACAAATAGTAATAATAGCCAATACCTATTAACGTCACCATAATAACTTTATCTCCATCATATGGATGTGGAAATTGAGGCACAGAGATGTTAGGTGATTATGCAAGGTCAATCAGTTGGTATGTGTCAGAGCTGAACTTGAACCTGTGAGTGGTCAGCCTATGTCTTAACATCCACTACACCAAGAAGTATCTATGCTCCATAGACAAGGAAAGCCTTTCAGAGGAAGCGGCTTTTAAGCTGAGATAAGTCCAAACAAGCCACAGGAAGGGCTAGAGAATGCTCTACACAGAAAAAGAAATACCTATCAATGTACAGGGATGGGAAAGAGCCCAGTATGCTCTGTAGTCTGCTGGGAAGTCTGAGAGATGGCAGGGAAAGGATTTTATTTTAGGTTCTCCTTGCAAAGTGTCTCTGCAGACACCTTTTCTTGTTTTATCATCAACCAGCAGAGCGCGTGCTTGGTGATGCCAGCAGAGTACGTGTCATTAGCCATGTTACAGAATGCCACGTGCACCTTCTGGGAACTTGGGGTCGGAGGTGCCACTGGCTCCCATGACTCTGGACTCGTGTCAAGGCTCTCTACTCAAACTCTGCTGAGGAACAAGCTGCCCGTGCCCCCTCTGTGGTTCCTTAGGGTCAGTGCACAACTGTCGTCCCAGCACTTCTTGTCCCGTCCTCTGCCTGTCCTCCCACCTCAGAATTCACCTCTCCAGCTGCTTCAACAACTTAATCTCTAGAGAAATCCAATAAACAAATCTGTGCTTATCTGCTAATGGGGAATAAAGCCCTGTTGGAAACCTGGAGGCAGCTTGTTTCATCCCTGGGAGAACTCACAACAGCCTTTCCATTTTCCCAGTCATCAGATCAGCCTCAAGCTATTAGCATTTCCTTCTCTGCCAAAGTGGAAGTCATTAGTTGATTAATAGCTTATTCCCAGAGGATCCTGGCCAGAGTTTGAGCCTGGGGCCTTTGGTTAACAGGTGGTAGTTTGCAGATGCCAATAAATGGAGCATTGTTCAAACAAGCTAATTCCTTATCTGTGACTATGATCTCATCCACCTTCAGAAACCCATCCCAGGAGATGAGAGTAGCAGGCTCAGCTCCCACAGGTTCTCAGCCTCTCAGCCTGGCCCCAAACACTATCTCCACCTCAACTAGCTTGTACCATGCCCCTCCTTGGGGCAGCCCCAGAGCACGCCATCTTTCACTCCTCCATGCTGTCGGCTGGCTTGTGCTGCCCTCCACCACCTTCTTCCCAGGCTATCTCCTTTACGTCTGCTAAAACAGAGCTCCAGACCCCTAGTCCAGGAAGCCTGACCTCACAGGCTTTGCCTGGTAGAGTCTGTGCTACTCACCCCTTCTCCGTGCTTCCTTAATCATGAACATTCTTTGAGCGCCTAGGGCATGCTGCACACCCTGTTACAGGCGCTAAGGGATTCTGTATTATAAGCAGTTGAGAGATGAGGAAGGGAGAAAGAATAAAATAGGCCAAATTTGGGACAACTGGGAATTGAGACTAGGAGAGATGAATCGGGGGAACAGCTACTATGATAATACCTTGTTGACCAGCAATTTTACTCACAAATTATCCATGTTACTGAGTAACTTGTGACCAGTCAGCAATGCATTAAGCAGTCTCCATGGATTATCTCAGTCTGATAGTGACAGAGAGGCCATCTCTCATCCTACTGTTCCGCCATTGAAGAAACGGAATCACAGGACCATGCCCATGGCCTGGCACTCAGTGCTGACTGTGGGATACAAACTCAGAGTCTGATTTCAGGACCATCACCATCTGCTGTGCTCATCACAATTAACATTTATTGGGCACTTACGGCATACTCTCAGAGCCCTAAGCCTTGGACATACATTTTCTTATTGAACCTTCAAAATAATCCTATAAAGTTGAGTTATTGTATAGGGATTTACTTTACTTTTTTTATGCTTTTTTAAGGTATATACTTCAGTAGGTGTTATTATTGTCTCCAGTTTGAAAATGAGAGAGGTTTAAGTATTTGAGAAATTAATTCATTATGTATCTATTCATCAGAGCACACCACAAGGCACTAAAATTGCCCAGATTAGCTGAGAGTCCTAGTAATCTCCCCAAAACCCCCTCTCATCTTTCAGGATAACAAATGTGTCCATCAAAAAAAAAGGGTGGTAAAAAGCCGATAAAACAAAACACATCCTATCCTCCTTTACAAATAGGGTAGCTGACGAAATGTAAGTCAATATCGTCGGGGGAGGCTTTCAGGAAAGTGAAAAGGGTATATCCAGTTAAAATCCTTTTACATTGTCCCCTTTCTCCTTCCAGCCTGAGACAAGCAATGTGGATCTCCAACAGCCAGCTTATTCACAACCACAAAACAATACTACTAATACTTCTGGAAGAACAGAAGGAGCCTGAGTTCCTGGTGACTTCACAGAGCTCCCACACCAGCCCTGGGCCACCCAGCTCCGAATTTCAAGGAATTGGAAGGGAAGAGGACTCTTGCTTAAATCTCTGTTACTTTGATGACGTGTTACTTGAATCCCAGCACAATTGCTTGCCCATTCACTTTGCTATGTGTCTGACCACCTGTTCCCCCTCCCCCCCAGAGCTGTGAAGTCCTCAAAAGTGACCGGGTCCCTCTTTGGGTCTCTATCCACATCCTTAGCAGAGCAGCTGCTCAAAGGATCTACCCTTTCCTCCCCTTTGCCCCTTACCTTCACATAGGGAAAGGAAAACAGGCGTATCCTTTCACATGAGGGGCAAGACTTAAGGGAAGGCTGAAGGACAGCAGAGGGAGAGAAGGTGGAGAAGGTGGCTGCCGTCTGTAAGGCCAAGTGCTGGAAAGAGCCCGTGCTAGCTGAGTGCCAAGAGCTCCACTTGCTCCTTGGCTCCAAGCAAAGGGAACGTCCTTTCCATGCCTGGGAAGCCCGGCCTGGGAGCCAAGCTAAACCTGGAAAGTGGAGTCAGCAGGGCACCTGAGCCAGAGCTGGCCATCAGCTTATGCAAAACAGCGAGCATCCCAAGTATCGCAATGTGAGGTGTCTGGGAATTGCCTCACAGGCTGTCTATCTCCTCACGGGGCCTAAGATCGATGTCAGAGAGGTATAAGGCCTCCCACGGCCTGTCCCGGGGGCAGGCACACTGCTGGCAGGGAAGTCAACCAACCTGTAGGACGCTTGCTGTCCTTGTCTGTACGGTGGAAATAATACTGTTCACCCCTGCACCCAAACAGGAGCTGGGCCAAGGGGCAAGGGGAAGAATGAACAGCGAAAACTTTTTATAACCCCTAAAATGTTATACCAACACAAGGTGGTGGGTCTTTTGCTTTTCTGCTTCCACAATTATAGAAAATTCCTTCTAGATCCCAAATTCTTTATTTGTTGTGTTTTCTTTTTTTCTACACTGAAGGGTCAGCCACTTATAAAAGGCATTTTCTGAAATGGAAAAGGTGAGGATTCCATACTAGTAGATTGAGAAAGCCAGGAGAGAAGGAGACCTGGCATGAGAAGGAGACTTCACTGTGGGCACAATTCTTAGCCCAGGGAGGGGGTGCAGGAAAGAAGATGGGGTTAGTTTCTTATTAGTTTTTTTGGAGATAGAATATTCAAGCTATAGGTGATCTTCCTTAGCTCAGGTATTTATGCCTTTTTGAACTCTTATAATTGAGTTTTGATCACATTTTATATTAAAGTGGCTAACACATGACTAACAAAGAAAAGAAGAAATTAACCTAGTTCCTGTAGGGCAGTGTTTTTCAACCTTTTTTATCTCACAGCACACTTGAACCTATAGTTAAACTTCCACAGCACACTTAAATTATGTTGACCAAACAAGAGAGTAAAAAAAAAAAGACTATACTTACTGTGCTTTGAACTTCTTTAGAAAATCATTTAATTAATGATCTTTAAAAGTTTTCACGGCACACCAGTTGAAAATCACTCCTATAGGGGAATAAGCCTGGGAGTTTGGGGGTGGGTGATGAAAAGTTTAACCTTTTTTTTTTTTTTTTTGTGATAAAGTCTCACTCTGTTGTCCTAGGCAGAGTGTCATGGCATCACAGCAACCTCAAATTTTTGAGCTTAAGCAATTCTCTTGCCTCAGCCTCCCAAGTAGCTGGGTCTATAGGTGCCTGCCATGATACCCAGCTAGTTTTTCTATTTTTAGCAGAGACAAGGTCTCACTCTTGCTCAGCCTGGTCTTGAACTCTTGTTTTTGTCTGGGGCTGGGTTTGAACCCACCACCTCCGGCACATGGGACTGGCACCCTACCCTTTTGAGCCACAGGCACTGCCCCTGGTCTTGAACTCTTGAGTTCCCCCCACTTCAGCCTCCCATAGTGCTGGGCATGAGCTCCCACGCCCAGCCAGAAGTTTTACTTTTTGTGTCTTTTTTCCTTTTCACCACATGTATTTTTTAACTTCTAAAAAGGTATTTGTATATTTATTAGGAGCTTACAATGTGATCAAATGAAATTATTAAAATTGCTGTAGTTTCTTCTGCTGCCACGTCTCTCATGGGGCCACTGTATGATACAGAAATCCAGAGTTTTTAATCCCAATAATTAGGCTCTAGTCATCAATTTAATGTCACTGTTGAAGGGAAACAAGGCTGGGTCACTTGCCAGTTCCTGTACAACCTGCTGTTGGCATAGAGGAGACCAAGAAACTGCCCCACGGTGTAGTTGCAGGGGTGCTGGGCACACAACGTGAATCCTCATCGTTTGTCAATCCCCTGGATCCAACATCAGAGGGATGTGCTTCAGCCCACTTTGGGCGGCTGTCATGAGAGGAGGCGCCCATTAGCTGATTTGCCCATTAGTAAGGTTGGTTTATTGGATTAGCTCACCCTAATCCACCACCCACTCCTACCAACAGAAAGCAGAATCCAAAGAGAATAGACCAGGGTGTGCTAGGTTTGAGGGAAGCCAGAACAAATAAGCAAACAAACAAACATTAGAATTCAAAAGGACCTCAGGACGATCTAGTCAGAAGGCTATAAACTGGAAAGTTTTGGTTTTCTTTTGCTTACCAAGGCGGTGGTGTTCTCCCTGACTCTGAATGTCTTTAAATGCTCTTTCCATTCCCTCCTCCTCCTCTCCCTGCTATCCCATTCCCAGCTGACTCCTATGTTATCTGCGTGGCTTCCACGGTGGCCCTACCAGAGCTGGTGTCCAGCCTTCAGTGCCCTTCCATTGGGACTGAGCGCCTTATCAACAAATGCCCTCTACAGGTTCAAAGCACCTACAGGAGAAAGGGGTGCAAAAAAGTCTTTTTTAATTGCATAGACAATGTAATCTCTCTGAACATCTCCTACAAAATGGGGTTAATACTGCCTAGCTTAGAGCAGGGGAGAATCTGATCAGAGAAGGCTTGTGAATTGCCTGGGATACAGGAGGTCTTTAACAAAGGTTTCTGTCCTGTCCTTCTCAGAAGACCCAACATGTTCTCCTACACTCCCACCTGGTGATGCCACATCCCTTACCTGAGAAAAGGAAAGAAGGAGCAGATTTGGTTAGGGTGTTTAGAGAGGTGAGGGGGAGGCAGAGGATGAGGATACGAACCGTGCTTCATCAGAAGGCCGGGGTTTCCAACCACCAGTCACTCGCTTAGTTGGCCAATGACAAGAGCATGAGCTGTGTCACCAACTCTACCCCAAACCTGGGTGGTGTACAGCGTGGATACTCCTCATCTCAGCAACTGACTTCCACAAATGGTGGAGACCAGTCATCAGAAAGAAGCCAGCAGCTCACTCACTGGTTTCTTTTCCTTGCTTTGTTCTTTTGGAGAACAAGACATCCCACAGCCAGGTTCTTTGCTTCCAGGTTATTCCCTGGATCTGGTCACTTTTGTCTCAGGAACCTCCAACCCAACCAGTCATCTCAGCAACCTAGCTAAAACTTCAGCCAGTGGGTGGTTTAGGGGGAGCGATTGTTTGCGTTTGTGGCTTGATGGCATGAAGAGCCACCATCCAGAATGGCAGGGCAATGCCCCAAAAGATGGACCACCCACCTCCAGTTAGCAGCAGAAGTCCTGAGTCCTGAGCCCATCTCCTGGTTGGTGAAAATTAACTCAATTTTAAATGACTAAGTGGTCAGATCAAAATAGAAACTAAGGAGTCCCAGCTGAAATCCTGGCTTTTTGGTGACTGGTAAGTGTAAAGCCTGCCTCCGAGCCCACCTCTTCCTCTCTCCTCTCCACAGATTGTCTCTCTTTGGATTTTCCGAGGAATTTCCTTTCTTGACACTTGGTTCGTTGGGTTTTTATCACTTTACACTAATTTCCTCTTTGTCACTGGCTGAAGCTCTACCCTTCCCTCTGCCTCTCCTCCTCCACATTACTCTTATTACTCTTTCTTCCTCCTCTTCCTCCTCCCTGTCTCTTTGCTGTAAGCATTCCTTCCAACACTCTGCTTTGGATGACAACTGACCAGCTGATGAAAGAGAGAGGGAAAGTAGAGTTTGTTAGTTAAAACGAGAACTTCGGTGTCAGCTCTGAGTGTGAGGCCAAGATTTGCCCCTTAGCCACAGTGTGGCTTTGGGCACACAATCAAACCACCCTGAGCTTCAGTCTCCTCATGTCAACAACAGGGATAACAATACTTAATTCATGGGACCAAATGCAAGGCTGTGAATGTGAATTGCTTCATCAGCTAAGTGCCTAGTATATGATATACTCTCAATAAAATTTAGATTGGGGCATCGGGCAGGAAGGATTAACACAATCTTTGTTCTCAAGTGTGGTTTAAAACAATAGGGTCCCAACTGTGTTCCTGGAGAGACTAAAGCTCCAAGACTTACCTGGCGTGGGATAGATAGCAACAGGCTGAGCCCTAATACCCTCCCACTTTCAAAACAGATTCTCTTTTCTCTCTTTTGCATATCACATCTCTGCAAAATATTCTGAGAAAAGGATCCCGTTGTCCTGGGAAGAAAGAACCTGAGATTGATTTAAACTGATTTTTTCACTTGTCCTTTCGCCAGAATTCTCACATCTTTGTTGGCTGCAGATGAGTAGGTCCCTGACACCTAGACCCTCCTATGAGCATTGATCCATTCCTGATGCTTCCTTACAATTGGAAGTCTCTCTCTCTCTCCATTCAAAGTGTAACTGACATTTCTTTTCTGTAAAGAGGCTGTAGATTTGCCTAGCCCATCTGTCAGACTTTCTCAGCAGGTCTTGTCACCATCCTCTATCAGACAGTGAAAGAACAATCATTAGGTGCCTACTATCATTTGAAGAAAGCAGATTGCCCATTTTCTTTAACATTGGGGAAACACAGTTACTCCCCATATTTCATGCAAGCACCTGTAGTTGTGAATTGAATCTAACAAAGTGTTCTCTAATGTGAGGGAATGTTGTTTCATTACATTAAAAAATCATCTTTTTAAAAAATGTTTGACCTTATTGAAAACAGATCAGAAGTAAAGATCACTTTTATGACCCATGATTCCTTCCATGGTCACCTAAAAGTAGAACAACCCTCATCCCCCAATAGTCTGATGCTCACAAACAAATACAGGCTTTGGTGAGATTCTATGCTTCCAGCAGTACGTTCAGGCACCTCCTCCCGCCTCCATATCCATTTTGCACCCTTCATTTACATACTTTGTGTTTTGCTGAGGGAGGTAGGGACTTGTAGGGAAGGTGCCTAGGGAAAAGGGGGGGGAAGAATGTGACAGCCGAGGTGTAAGACATTCATGAAGCATCATGTACACACAGCCACTGCTTCAGGATCCAGGAAACCAAAAGGGACATTTGATTGAAAGCTCAAAGATAGCAGAGCTCATGACAATTTGATGTATCAATGGACTCCCAATGCCTAACACATTGCTGACATGTAGCAAGCATGCAAGAAAGAGCTGTTTAATAAATGAATGAATGAATGAATGAATGAATAAAAAAATAATTTGAGAAGAACCATTCTCCCTGCCTCCCCTACCTGTTGCATGGTAGTCCACTTCATGGCTGATGGCCCTTCTGCCTTCCCTCCTGTTGGAGAATCTGTCCTTCACTCTGCAGCAAGAGTGAGCATTTGACATGCAAATATAAATCAGGTCTTGACACATCACTCCCTGGCTACGAATCCTCTACTTAGGGCATAAAATATAACTGAACTCTTTGACTTGGACTCTAAAGCCCATGTGATGTAGCCCCTGGCTTGTCCTCCTCCTTTTCTTCTTTGTACTCCAGCCACTCTGACCTCTTCATACCTTTTTCTTGGACAAGCCGAGCTTATTCTTGCCTCAGGACCTTTACATTTGCTGTTTGGTGAGCTAAGAACACTCTTCCTTCAGATTTTTAAATGAAAAGATACATCCTTGTTATCAAACATCGTGAGCACCTAAAGTAGACATCTATTCACTCACTGTCACATCGCCAGCTTCCTTTTCTTCATAGCAGTAAGCACTTGGAAATGATTCTGTCCATTTATTTGATCGTATGATTACTATCAGTCTTGTGCAGTAGAAATAGAAGCTTCTTCTCTATCTTTCTCACAGTTGATGATTCCCCAGTGCCTAGAACAGAACCTGGCATGTAGTGGGCCCCCCAAAAATATTTTCCGAATGAATAAAAAAATGCAGCCTTGGCATTCTGAGGGCTGTGGGCAACAAAAAGTGAATTGTCCTGGGGGTTAATGCATCAGAAGCAGCAAGTAGACACTCCAAATGATGGGACAGGGAAAAAAATGTGAATGGTGATAGCCAACATTTGTAAATCACTTACTATATACCTCAGATATTTTCCCATGTCCTAAATATTATTACCTTTTTTTTTATTTTAGACAGAGTCTCACTGTGGTGCCCTTGGTAAAGTGCCATGGGGTCATAGCTCACAGCAACCTCAAACTCTTGAGCTTAAATGATTCTTTTGCCTCAGCCATCCAAGTAGCCAGGACTACAGATGCCCGCCACAACATCTGGCTATTATTTTTTTGCAGTTGTCATTGTCATTTAGCAGGCCCGGGCCTGGTTTGAATCCGCCAGCCCCAGAGTATGTGACCAGCGCCCAAATCACTGAACTATAGGTGCCTAGCCTATTATCCTTTCTAATTCTCAAGCCACCCTTGGAGGTAGACCAAATTATTATTTCTATTTTATAGAGAACTGGAACAGAGAGGGGAAGGAACACACCCTCGCTCATAGGGTAGTGGACAGAATATCAAAAATGCAAGCCTAGACTGTTCACCACTACGCTATACTGCTTCTCAAACTTAGGAGCACACCAGCCCTGGGAAAAGACTATAAGAGTTAGGAAAAAGTAGGGAGCAGGTCAGGGATTGAGATCAGTGTAAAGGCAGATGTGCCTCCAGACTGGCGACGCCTGAAGCCAGGGCTGTGCAGAACAAATGATCTCATATTGAAAGGAAAATGCCCGCAAGTCTGCCATGTAGTACATCAGCCAAAAACATGCCCGGTAGAAGTCCAGACCACAGCTGCAGAAGGGCCCCGGGCAGTCCCTCTGCCATCACCTGCCCCACAGCTCAGAGCCGGGCAGCGAGTGCAGCCTGCAGACATGTTTTCTTCACCTTCACAGTGTGGCCCCTGCAATATACTTTTCAATCCTATTGTGGCCAGCCTTTGAAGTAGGGCTGCCTCACATTTAAGCTCAGATTTCCAGCTTCCCTCCAAATATCCCAATAACTGGGAACGTCCATCTTGCTTCCACATGTGGCACAGTCAGCTAGGACCCAGTAGCGGCCATCCCTCTGGGAAGGTGCGTGTGCCGCCAGTTCACTGTGGTCCCAGCACTCCCTAGTTTGTCCTTGGTCCTGAGCCTTCCGCGTCTGTCTGTGTGTATTTGTTTACATGAGCTGTGTCAAGTCTGGGCACTTTTAAGTCCACAGTGTCTGGTGGGCATTCGTTGTCACCCCTGCACTACAGGGACAGCTCTGATAGACTCCCACCTGGAGTCCCACACCACTCCAGTGCCATCCTTCACAACGCCAGCAGATCCCTCGTGACAGCTGAGGAAGGGGTCGCCACCTTGCCAGTTTCCCAGCACAAGCTCCATCCCTGGCTAGGGGCCAGCTACTGCATGGCTGGTCCACCACACACCCCAGTTTCCTCAGCTGTAAAAGGGGGAGACTGGTAATATTTCTCATCTAAATCTAGTCGGGCCGCTATAACAAAACACTCTACACTAGGTGGCTTGTGAATGACAGAATGTGTTGCTCACAGTTCTGGAGGCTGGGAAGCAGAGGATTGGGGTTCCCACAGATTCCGTTTGGTGAAGGCCCATTTCCCCAGTCTGCACCTTCTCACTGTGTCCTCACATGATGGCAGGGACAAACCAGCTTCCTAGTGTCTCATTTATAAGGGTACTAATCCCCAGTCATGAGGGCAGAGTCCAAAAGTCCTCACCTCCTAATAATATCACCTTGGGGGTTAGGATTTCAATATATGAATCTTAAGGCAACACAAATATGCAGGTCACAATATCCACCTTTGAGAGACTTAAATTCCCTGGCACATAACAAAGCCTAAAATTAAAGCCATATATATACATATATATATATTTTTTTTTTTAAATTGAAATAGCGTCTCATTCTGACCAGGCTACTAGAGTACAATGGCCTCAGCCTAGCTCACAGCAACCTCAAGTTCCTGGGCTCAAGTGATCCTCCTGCCTCAGCCTCCTAAGTAGCTGGAACTACAGGTATTCAACACAATGCTCAGCTAATTTTTCTATCTTTGGTAGAGACAAGGTTGCCCTCTTGGTTAGGCTGGTCTTAACCTCCTGACATCAAGGGAACCTCCTGCCTCAGCCTCCCAGAGTGCTAGGATTACAGGCATGATCCACCAGGCCTAGCCTTTAAAGCTCAACACTGTGTGCTGCCTTGACACTTGGGAGAAGCCAGGAGGGCCTTCGATGGCATAAGTACGAGTTCCTTTTCCTTCCTGCTCTAGCTGATAAGGTCTCCTACACAAGTGACTCTCTTTTCCAAAGGGAACAAGTGCAGTGCCTGCTTGTCTCTTAGTAACTACTAGTGGGTTTTCATTCTGTGCCAGTCTATAAAATTATTCAAACAAGCCAATCACATCCTTCCATGGGAATAACAAAGCCCGCATCAATCCCTACTAGTGTAATCTGCTCCCAAGCTCTGTTGGTACTGTTACCCAGAGGTGTAACTTTCCCTGGACTTGGAGTATAGTACTTGTGACTGACAAATTGCTGTCAATCCCATCTGCCCAGTGTCATATGTCATGTGCTGACCATCCCCATAATCCCAGGGCAGGAATCCCCACCTCACCCTGGGATGAACAGAACATGAGTAAAACAGCATAATGATGTGCTTAATGAATGGTGGCTACTAATATCCCTTGAATGACTACTTTTATACAAAGAAAAATAACATTAGTCTTTGCATTCTAGAAAGCTCTTTTTATGTACATTATTATCTCACTTGAACTGCTTGACTGCTCATTGAGATATGTGCTATCATCTCCATTTTACACATGAAGATAATAAGGGTCAAAGAGAATAACTTTTCCAATTGGAATCATCCCTATCAATATGTATAGAGCCCTGATAATGCCAGAAACTATGGAAAAATATGATGTCCTATTCTCTCCAGACTGCTGCAAGGTAGTTATAATTATGCCCATTTAGCCAACAAGGAAATTACAGCTCTTAGAGATTACATAACCCAAAGTCACACAATCTTAATTGGTGGAATCAAAAGTTTACACCAGTCCTGTCTGGACCTAGAGTTCAGCTCTTTCTACTTCACTGTGATTTTTATCAAATCCAAGTGATGTGCATAGAACTCACTAGTGGTTCCCTTACACTACTCTGCTGTTATTATACATAGAAAATCAATCAATCAATCATCAATAAAAAACCAAAAGGTTCATGTCCAAACATCTCAATTTGGCTATTGGCCCTTCCACTTGATATCCATCTTTTAACAAATCACTACCACTTCTGCATTTTCATCATTCCCAGTACATATAACTGGCTCAGCCACACGATTTGGCCTCCATGGATGACACAGACATAAGATTATCAGAGCTTACAGATGCAACTTTGGAGATATTGGTGGAATCTTTCCACAAAGAATATTGCACCTTTATTCATACAGTCTTGGTGCACCTAACTCAGTTGATGTCATAGTTTCCAGTCTGAAAAAAGATTGTCCCCATATTAGTAGAGCATAATTACAGTTAAAATTCCAGAGAAAATTCTCCTTAATATTGGATTTAAAAACACAAAAGTATCCAATCAGATTTTATGAATTATTAAATTCACAAAGTAATAATTGCCTCCAAATGTCTAGTCCATGAAATATCAAGAGTAGCTAATTTTTTTTATTACATATTAACTGTGTACATTAATGCCTTATAGGGTACAAGGTGCTGATTTTATATACAATTTTTAATGCTTATATCAAACTGGTTAACATAGTCTTCACCTCTCTTATGTAATTGTTGCATTAAGACATTTATATTCTACTCTTAATGGATTTGACATGTACCCTTGCATTATGCACAACAGATGAGGTCCCACCAACTATCCTCCCTCCACCCGGCCTTCCCCATCCCCTCTCCTCACCCTCTTCTTCCCTCCTTCATTCTGGGCTATAGTTGTGTTTCATCATTCTTATGAAAGTGTGGGTGATTATATATTGGTTTTATAATAGTACCGAGTACGTTGAATACTTTTTCTTCCAATCTTGAGATACTTTACTAAGTCTTGGAATGGAATGTGTTCCAGCCCCATCCATGTAAACATAAAAGAGGTAAAAATCTCCATCTTTTTATGGCTGCACAATATTCCATGGTATACATATACCACAATTTGTTAATCCATTCATGGGTCAATGGGCACTTGGGCTGCTTCCATGACTTGGCAATTATGAGTTAGACTGCAATAAACATTATGGTGCAAATATCTTTATTGTAAAATGATTTTTGGTCATCCAGATATATATCTAGTAGAGGAATTACAGGAGCAAATGGCACTTTGAGATATCATCTAACTCCAGTAAAAGTAGCCCACATAACAAAATCCCAAAACCACAGATGTTGGCATGGATGCAGCGAGAAGGGAACACTTCTGCACTACTGGTGGGAATGCAAGCTAATATGTTCCTTTTTAAAAGAAGTTTGGAGAACACTTAGGGAAGTAAAAGTAAAAGTAGCTAAATGTTTTGTTGGGAGAACACCATGGTGAGTTTTAAGCATGTGATTCATTTGAAATTTGCTTTATATGGTACTTGCATGATTCATATTGTTTCTAAGTACAATAACTTTGACCTTGACTGATTTTACATCATCACATTTTGATTCTGACAATGCAAAAGAAATGAAATGACCTAAAGATTCCACTTAGATATAGAAAGACAAAAGAAAGTGTTGAGGCCACCAAACTAAAAAAAAAAAAAAAAGGACAAATACCTTTGACTGTGGAGCAATGAGGGGTTAAGAATGTCAGCTCCCTACCCTGTCAAAAATTTGTGTATAACTTTTGACTCCCTAAAAGCTTAACTACTAATAGCCTACTGTTGACCAGAAGCCTTAGTGATATCATACATAGTCTATTAATACCTGTTTTTTTTGTATGTTGTATGTATCATATATTGTATTCTTATAATAAAATAAGTTGGAGAAAATAAAATGCTATTAGGAAAATGATAAGGAAGAGAAAATATATTTCCTATTTATTAATTGGAAGTGGATCACCGTACAGTTCTTTATTGTCATTATCTTCACATTGAGTAGGCTGGGGAGGAGAGGGTAGAGGAAGGGTTGGTCTTTCTGTCTCAGGAGTAGCAGAGGCAGAAAGAAATCCATATGTAAGTGGACCCATGCAATTCAAACCTGTGTTGTTCAAAGGTCACCTGTTACCTAAAAAGGTGAATTTTTAATCCTATTAGTTTAATGAGGTCATCAGACGACCAGATGAAATGACAGATACATGAACAGCTTTAATTTTGGCAGAGCATGAAAGAAAGAAATGGCAGCTATCGAGGCAGGTAAGAAGAAAATAACTGAAATATTTGTGAATTCTTAAAGTTTAAATGTCAGCTGGCATGAAGAGTTTAGGATCCACAGAAGCCACAGACACAAAAGAAGGCCCCATTCACTCCAGAATTCTTTTCCATGGGCCTCTACTGTGGACTCATGAGAAACAGGGACAGGCCAAAGAAGTGACAGACCCTCCCCAGTGATGCTGGAGTTCTGAGCCTGCCAGGGTCTGAGAAAGGAACAGGCATACCCAGAGCCTATTCTTGAGCACTCTATGAATAGAAGGTAGTAATTAGCCTAGAGGATAAGAATGAAACCAATTTATAGCCCTAAAGCTTCTGTGATATGGAGAAAAGCTGCCTGCTCCTGGAGGATCTGGAAGAAACCCACTTGTTCCCTGGTTGCTCTGCTCTGACATAAGGCAAGAACTGCCAGGGAAGGGATAGGAAATTCACTCACAACCAAGATACCCTACTGATACAGGGTAGAGTTCAGCTGCAAAAGGAGGAAGGCTTATTGTGTCATTTTTCTGGGCTATCATAAGAAAATACCACAGGCTAGGTGGCTTAAAGAGAAAGGCGCCAGCAGGATTGCTTTCCTCTGAGAGCTCTCTCCTTGGCTTGCAAATGGCCACCCTTCTGCTACCTCTTCACATGGTTGTCCTTCCATGTACATCTGTGTCCTAATCTCTTCTTATAAAGACACCAGTCATATTGAGTTGGGGCCCCACCCTTAATGGCCTTATTTTAACTTAAATACCTGTTTAAAGATGTTATCTCCAAATACAGTTATAGTGTGAGGCATGGGGACTCAGACTTCAGAATATGAACTGGGAGAATGTGGGAACACAGTTCAGCCTGTAACAGTCAGTAAACGCATTGCATCCTCAACTGAGTAGGTGCCAGAGGCTGCCTGCAACTGGAAGGAGAAGGAATGCTGAAAAACCCAAACTCCTGAGCTCAGGTGTAGAAGGTCTGCCTAAGACTGAAGCTGGAGCAGGAGATTAAAAAAAAAACCCCACTATAAGCCTTGCACTGATTAATGAGAGTCTTTCACTGGAAGGAGGATAAAGAATGAAAAAGACTTGCTGAAAGCTGAGGTAGGAATAGTGAGAAAGACTCTCCAGGATGTTAAAATTTACACTAAACATCTGTGGTACACTAAAGATAATTTTTTTTTTTTTGGAGACAGAGTCTCACTATGTCACCCTTGGTAGAGTGCCATGGAGTCACATTTTACAGCAACCTCAAACTCTTGGCCTTAAGCAATTCTCTTCCCTCAGCTTCCCGATAGCTGAGACTACAAGCACCGGCCACAATACCCAGGTGTTTTTTTGTTATTGTTGTTTAGCAGGCCCTGGCTGGATTTGAACCCACGAGCCCCAGTGCGTGTGGCCAGTGTCCTAACCTCCAGGACCCCACCTCACCCTTGGATGAACAGAACATGAGTAAAACAGCATAATGACATGCTTAATGAATGGTGGCTACTAATATCCCTTGAATGACTACTTTTATACCTTGAAAAATAATATTAGGCTTTGCATTCTAAGCTCTTTTTATGTACATTATTATCTCACTGCTCAATTACTGATTGAGATATGTGCTATCATCTTCATTTTACATGTAAAGATAATAAGGTTCAAAGAGGATGAGCCCACTGAGCTATGGGCACCAAGCCTGCACTAAAGATAATTATTGTAACAAAAACAAAAACTGAGAAAATTTATTCAACTTCCCATACTAATGGCTTGACTAATAAGAGAAATACCCAATCTGGGCATTAGTTACTGTTTATAATACCATGTATTTTAGTCTCTACTGCTTTTACCCAGAATGTTCAGCATTCAATTAAAAATAACAAGACACACAAAGAAGCAAGAGAAAAAAAATTCTCTTGTTAAGAAATAAGATAGGCAAAAGAATCAGACCCAGAAATGATCGATTACAGTAGGGATTCAAGATACAAGGTTAATATACTAAAGTCAATTTTCTTCCTATATACCAGCAATGAACAAGCAGAATTTGAAATTAAAAACAAAATGCCATTTATGTTATCAGCCCCCCAAAATTAAATACATAGGTATAAGTATTTATACAAGATCTATATGAAGAAAACTACAAAAGGAGAGAGAGATCCCATGTTCATGGATAAGGAATACTTAATATTGCCAAGTGTCAGTTCCTCCTAACTTGACCTATAGAGTTAACATAATTCTGATCAAAATCCTATCGAATGATTTTGTGGATATTGACAATCTGGTTCTAAGGTTTATATGGAGAAGCAAAAGGTCCAGAATAGCCGATGCAATATTGAAGGTGAAGAACAAAGGTAGAACACTGACATTACCTGACTTCCAGATTTACTATAAAGCCATTCATGTGGTATTGGTGAAAAAACAAACAAGCAACATATCAATGGAACAGAATTGAAAGTTTAGAAATAGACCCACATAAATATAGTCAATGATCACAGACAAAGGAGCAAAGGCAAAAAGAACATCTTTTCAACAAGTGATAGTAGAACAACAGAACAGCCACTAGACACAAAACTTACACCCTTCACAAAAATCAATTTACAATGGATCACACACCTAAATATAAATGCAAAATTATAAAATTCCTAGATTATAATGTAGGATGAATGCTAGATGACCTAAGGTTTGGTGATGATTTTTTTTAGCTATAACACCAAAGGCACAATCCATGAAAGAAAAAATTGACAAGCTGAACTTCATTAAAATTAAGCTTTTCTTCTCTGCAAAAGACACTATACTACCAAGAGAATGAAAAGATAAGCCATAGACTGAGAGAATATAACTGCAAAAGAAATATCTGTTAAAGTATTATTATCCAAAATATAAAACTAGCTCTTAAAACTCAACAATAAGGAAATAAACAACCATGTTAAAAGAATAGGCTGAAGTCCTTAAAAGACACTTCACCAAAATGGATATAAAGATGACAGAAAAGCATTTGAAAACATGCTTCACATCATATATCATCAGAGAAATGCAAATTAAAACAATGGACCACCACTACACAGCTAATAGTATGGCCAAAATCCAAAAATCTGACACCACCACATGTTGACAGGGATGTGGAATAGCAGGAACTCCCATTCATTGCTGGTGGGAATGAAAAAATAGTACAGTAACTTTCAAAGACAATTTTGCAGCTTTTACCACTCAATCCAACAATTGCTCTCCTTAGCATTTACCCAAGGAAATTGAAAACATGTCCCCACGAAATCCTACACATGGATGTTTATAGCAGCTATATTCATAATTGCCAAATTTCAGAGTAACAATAATGTCCTTCAATGGGTGAATAGATAAATTGTGGTACATCCATACAATAGACTATTGCTCAGTACTAAAAAATGAGCTACCAAGCCATGAAAAAACATAAAGAAAACTGGAGTACATAAAGCAATGAGTTTTGTTATATATAAATTACACCTCAGTAATTTTTAAATATCATTAAGGATGATACAATTAAGAGTAAATGGATAAAAAGTATACAGGACTTTTTTCTGTAGCATTTTATACAAATACATGTGAATCCACAATGATCTCAAAACAAGTTTCTTAAAAATAAAATTTTTTAACTTATGAGACAAAAAATTTCTTTAAGAGATGGATAAAGCAGAAAACATTATTTGCTTAACTGAAAAAATAAGAACAGGCCAGTCTCAGTGGCTCATACCTGTAATCCTAACACTTTGGGACGCTGAGATGAGAGGATCCCGTGAGGTCAGGAGTTCAAGATAAGCCTGATCCAGAATGAGAGCCTGTCTCAACTAAAAATAGGGACATTAACTAGATGTTATTTTGGGCATCTGAGGAGACCGAGGCAAGAGGTTCCCTTGATCCCAGGAGTATGAGGTTGGTATAAGCTAGTCTGATGGCATGGCACTCTAGCCTGGACAAGAGAGAGACTGTCTCAAAAAAATAAATAAATAAAAAATAAGAAGAAAAGGTCTTACACAAAAAAATCATGGCTCAGTAGGAGTGTAGATCACAACTATGGTTGAATCAAGATGATTTACCCAAAGTAATGGAGATGGAGATGGCTTCTACATTCTGAGGTTGCTCAAGTATAAGAAAATTGCTGCCAGGAATGACTCAAAACATTCCCTAAGATCAGGAGGAATCCTGCAATCCCCTGTAACAAACCACAATGCTAAGTCTTTCCACAAGACTAACAGAGACAGTATCTGCCAAGACTCAAAATCAGACTGCAACCATTCCAAATCTCCCAGCCGTACTTTCCACCAGTGGAGGTGACCAACCAAAGACAAGTGTCTTTGCCTAATGAGAGACTGGTGAGCCACAAAAACACTTCCCAAAAAACCCACAGGGTCACAAAGTCTCAGAACTGTCCATGACAGTTGGCGAAGTTCCTCTTTTGGGTTCCACATATGCCTGACAGACTTCCTCCCTTGGGTCCAACAGCCTTGGCTCCAAAAACCACAGGTAGGCATCACAATGGACCAAACAGGGGGTGGGGCATTCTGGCAGGAAGCAAAGGGGCAAACAGTCACAGAGGGCCTGAACTTCAGTTTGGGAAAAAGGCCTTCTATGCACTCATCTTGAAGCCAGAACTCAATTTTCATCAGAAGACATGAGTTTCATCCCTACTTAGTTATCATGGGATCTTATGAAAATTCTTTGGCCTTAATTTTCTCATTCCTGGTGGTAATAATAATACCTGTCAAGAAATATTAAGATGCAATGAGTTCATGACTATTCAGATGTCAGATTTCTTTTTCCCTAAGTCAGTGTTTCCCATCTTGTGGCACATCTGCTATTGGTGCTATTACATAAGGGAAGTGTTAGGTTATAATAGCCTTTTTAATACATATAAACTTGAATTAAAGGGTTATTAGAAACATACAACTAGACTGTCCACTGTACTAAACTGAGGTTAGGTTTAAAATAGAGTCAAAGTAAAATCTACATTTAAAGGCTGAGGCAGGTGGCTTGCTTGAAATCACAAGTTTCAAAGCAAAAGTAAGCAAAAGTAAGACCTCATCTCTAAAACAATAGCCAGGTATTGAGGGGGGCACCTGTAGTCCCAGCTACTCAGGAGACTGAGGCAAAAGGATCGTTTGAGCCCAAGAGTTTGAAGTTGCTGTGAGTAATGACGCCACGTACTCTACCAAGGGGAACTAAGTGAGACTCTGTCTCAAAAAATAAAATAAAATATTAGGTCAGGCCAGGCATGGTGGCTCATGCCTGTAGTTCTAGTATTCTGGGAAGTTGAGGCAAGTAGATTGCTTGAGCTCAGAAGTTTAAGACCAGCCTGAGCAAGACCAAGACCCCATTTCTACTAAAAATAGAAAAACTAACTGGACAACGTGGCTAGTGCCTGTAGTCTAGCTACTTGGGAGGCTAAGGCAAGAGGATCGCTTGAGGCCAAGAGTTTGAGGTTACTGTGAGTTATGATGATATCACAGTACCCGAGTCTGGGCAACAGAATAAAATTCTGTCTCAAAAAAAACCCATATATATATATATATACACACACACACATAAGTATATAAGGGTATATACATATACATAAGTATATAAGGTTGTATATATAATATATACTCATATACATATCTATATATAAGGTTGGGCTAGGCATGACAGCTCATACCTGCAATCCTAGCACTTTGGGAAGCCAAGGAAGAAGGATTGCTTGAGGTCAGGAGTTGAAGCCCACCCTGAACAAAAGTGAGACCCCTATCTCTACAAAACAAAGAAAAAATTAGCCAAATATGGTAGTGGCCACCTGTAGTCCCAGCTACTTGGGGGCTGAAGCAAGAGGATTACTTAAGCCCAGATGTTTGAGGTTGCTGTGAGCTATGGTGAGACTACTGCACTCTAGTCAGGGTGACAAAGCAAGACGCTGCCTCAAAATGATGAAAATTTATATATGTATATATATATACACACACACACACATGTATATATTAGGTTGTCAGGTGCCATGGCATATATCATATAATCTTAGCTACTTGACAGACCAAGAAGGGAGGTACCTCATCCTTGGGTCTCCTGGAAGGAAGCCCTTCAAGCCTTTGACATTATATAACACAGTGAACCTAGGGGTATGTTATGTCTGGTCATAGAATTGGGTACAGTTTTACTCTTCTAAAGATTTGATTTGTTGAAGCTGACACAGGAGGATTGCCTGAGCTCAGAGTTTCAAAACCAGCCTGAGCCAGAGCGAGACCTCATCTCTAAAAATAACTGGGCATTGTAGTGGGTATCTGTAGTCCCAGCTACTTGGGAGGCTGAGGCAAGAGAATCACTTAAGCCCAAGAGTTTGAGGTTGCTGTGAGCAATGACACCATGGCACTCTACCAAGGGCAACAAAGTGAGACTCTGTCTCAAACAAAAAAAAGATTTGATTTGATTTGTTTTATCTCATGGACACTGCAAACTGCATAATTGATTTGGGTTTCCTTGTCTATACTGACACCAAGAGTACTTAAAGGCTTATTTGGGCCAGTTGTCAAATACATGTAGGACTGTGTCATATTTGTTGTTCATTAGCCTCACTCCTAACTTGATTTAATGTATCTACCTTATTATCATTTTTATTTCTCTTCTGTTTTTTTTTTGAGACAGAGCCTCAAGCCATTCCCCTGGGTAGAGTGCTGTGGCGTCACAGCTCACAGTAACCTCCAACTCCTGGGCTCAAGCAAGTCTCCTGCCTCAACCACAGGCGCCCGCCACAACGCCCAGCTATTTTTTGGTTGCAGCTATCATTGTTGTTTGGCGGGCCCGGGCTGGATTCAAACCCACCACCTTAGGTGTATGTGGCTGGCGCCTTAGCCACTTGAGCCACAGGTGCCAAGCCTTTATTTCTCTTCTATTTTTAACTTACTGTCTTCTTATATGTTTATATCCTTTTGAGCTACCTTAAACTTATTTGAAATAAGGAATGATATAAAATTTTTAATGGCCTATTTTTTTTCCTTTTTATAAAGATAGTATCTTTCTCTAAATAAAATTTATCAAAAAATTTAAAGGATGATTCTTTCGGATAGAATCATCTATCAATCTCTGTAGCTCTAAGGTAGTGTGGATTTGAGTGTGCTTTGTTAATAGTGAAACAATCAATCATCTGGGATCATTTTGAAATTAGTTTTTGTCAAAAATACATTTTTTTCAGTGTTACATCATTAACGCAGGTACAACACAGATAGTTATAGCTGACTTCAGACCTGGGCAACCCCATGGGCCTAAGGTAAAATAGGAAGTGGGTTCTGTGGTGGAATTGGACTTCCTCCTTTTTCCTCAAAAGCCAAAGTGCTGACAAAAAAAAATCCCAATCTAAAATGATACCAATGGTTTGTGTCAAAAAATTCATAATATTCTAAGATTGGGAAACTATTGTATTCATAGTTCATATCCTGAGTACCCTAAACCAGCAGACTTGTCATGACCCATCTCCTTGGGTCTACCAATGTTTACTCCAGTGAGAGAGTATTTGATATTTTTTGGATCAAATGCTAACCTTTTTGGCTCTTGGTATCCATTATTTTTAGATATGGAAACTAAGTATCTTGGTTCCATTATTTTTTCTGAGCCTCATTCCTCATTTTCTCACTGTAAAATAAGGGTTATAATCCCTATTCTACCTATTTCAATATAAAGTCACAAAAAATATTATTCAGGACTGTTATAGACAGGTGACAAAAATGCAGTTCAAATTAGCCAAAGGCATATGATGGTGGTAACAGTGAGGTTATTAAAAACTATTCATAGAAAGACTAAACTACCAAAATAGAGCATAAAGTTGGATCTCAGAGACCTCTGGAACCAAAAACAGAAATGCCATCAGACTCTTTGTGACTCTCTTTTCTGTTTTGTCCTTCAGAACACCTCATTCTTTCTTAAAAGAGACCACCTAGGAAGATAGCCACCCGGAGCTCCCTTACCTCAAATTTCACAATGCACAAGGTCATAGAGATTAACTTTCTCTAGTCTCAAATTCAGAAATCCTACAGATGGATCTGACTGGGCAATCTTGGGCCAAGTGTCTATCACTGAACTCATCAACTCTGGTCATAAGTTTAGGTATTCTGATTGGCCTAGACTAGATCAAGTGCCTATCTCTGAGCCAATCAACACTATCTAGGAGAGAGCACTAAAAAGATGGCAGCTTTCACTCAAGTAACATGAGTAGACTAGAAGAAGAAATATTTCCCAGCAAAAAAGAAGATACGAAAAGGTGGACTATTATAAGCAGAACAAAAAAACAATAGAGCCTTCTGGTAAGGTTTTTTAAAAAATCAAATTATTAGACATGGTTTTTAAGTCAATCAGGACTTCAAGACTCATATCAACTGCCACCTTCTCCAAGAAGCCTTGCCTGATAACTGTTATCAATTATAAAAGCCTTCCTTTACTGGCCTACCATTTACAATTATGTGAAATATACCTTGCACTCAATTATGTTTAATTTATCACTTCAGTATATATAGATTAAATCACTTTCTAACAAACTGACTGCTTTAAATTTATTGTTTCCACTTAATTATTCTTGATGATAGATTGGCTGTTTCTTGATAATGTGGCTATAGTGATTGGTGTCAATTTATTATTGCTCCCAGGAAAGAGATTTGCATTTTAATTGGGGTCTACCACAGGCAAAGTCTCAAACCAAGGGAGTGATTGTAATGCTGGGAATGTTAAGCGTATATAACAGGACATCTTTGAGAATCTAAATGAGGACCCAAATGCTGTGAAATCAAATATAACCCCCACCATATTAATGTATTCATCATCATCACAATCATCAATTTTTGGTTGCTAATAGGCCTATGGCAATTACACATTCAGGATGTATTATCTGAAAGTAAGTGGGCAGCATTGCATTGTGGTAATGACCACAGACTTTGGAACCAAACAGACCTGAATTTGGTCTAACTTCTTCTCCTTAATTTATGTGACAAGACAAATTACTTCATGCTTCTGAATATCAGATTTGAGCATTAAATGAGAAAAGGTATCAAAACCTTCAGTATGCTACCCAGTACACAGTAAGTGCTCCATGAATAGTTGCATTTTTTTAAGGTTGTAATTCAAACAAGGTGTCTCATTTCTAAAAAATTATTCACCATGACCAAGTAGGTTTTATTCCAGGATCTCAAGGATGGTTCAACATACGTAAATCTATAAATGTAATTCATCACAGAAACAAATCAAAAAACAAAGACAATATGATTCTCTCAATCAATGCAGATAAAGCTTTTGATAATATCCATCATCCCTTCATGATCAGAACACTTAAGAAAATTGGTATGGAAGGAACATTTCGTAAGCTGATAGAGGCCATCTGCAACAAACCCACAGCCAATATTGTAATCAATGGAGTTAAACTGAAATCATTCCCACTCAGATCAGGAACCAGACAAGGTTGCCCATTGTCCACATTGCTATTTAACATTGTAATGGAAGTTCTAGCTACTGCAATTTGGGAAGAAAAGGCAATTCAGGGTATCCATATAGGAACAGAAGAGATTAACTTTTTGCAGATGATATGATTGTGTATCTGGAAAACACCAGGGATTCAACTAAAAAACTCTTAGAAGTCATCAAGGAATACAGCAGTGTCTCAGGCTACAAAATCGACACTCATAAATCTGTAGCCTTTATATATACCAACAGCAGCCAAGCTGAAAAAACAGTCAAGGACTCTATCCCATTTAAAGTAGTGCCAAAGAAGATGAAATATTCGGGCGTATACTTAACAAAGGATGTGAAAGATCTATATAAATAGAACTATGAAACTCTAAGGAAAGAAATAGCCAAAAATGTTAACAAATGGAAAAATATACCATGCTCATGGCTAGGAAGAATCAACCTTGTTAAAATATCCATATGACCCAAAGCAATATACAATTTTAATGCAATCCCCATTAAAGCCCCACTGTCATATTTTAAAGATCTTCAGAAAATAATACTTCCCTTTATATGGAATAAGAAAAGACCTCAAATAGCTCAGACATTACTCAGGGATAAAAACAAAGCAGGAGGAATCACCCTACTAGACCTCAGACCATACTATAAATTGATAGTGCTTAAAACAGCATGGTATTGGCACAAAAACAGAGAGGTAGATGTATGGAACAGAATAGAAAGCCAACAGATGAATCCAGCTACCTACTGTTACCTCATCTTTGATAAACCAATTAAAAACATTGAATGGGGAAAAGATTCCCTATTTAACAAATGGTGCTGGACGAACTGGCTGG
>CAUYQV010006911.1:0-54984 GCA_963574575.1 Galagoides demidoff
TGGGTAGAGTGCCATGGCATCACAGCTCATAGCAACCTCCAACTCCTGGGTTCAAGCGAGTCTCCTGCCTCAGCCTCCCAAGTAGCTGGGACCACAGGCGCCCGCCACAACGCCCGGCCATTTTTTGGTTGCAGCCATCATTATTGTTTGGCGGGCCCGGGCTGGGGATTCGAACCCGCCACCTCAGGTGTACGTGGCTGGCACCTTAGCCGATTGAGCCACAGGCGCCGAGCCAAGGAGCTAGAACTCTTAGGGCAAATTCTAAGAGGGGCTTTTGGACCTCAAGATAACATATAGTGATTCAATGAAAAGGAAATTTGTAATCAGCATGGAATAAGAAAAGGGTGAGTTTGGCTGATGATGGTTAAAGACAAGAGACAAAGAGAACCCAGGGTCTATCTTTTGTTGTCTTTTTTTTTTTTTTTTTGGGAGACAGATCTTGCTCTGTCACCTAGGCTAGAACGCAGTGGTGTCATCATGGCTCATTGCAGCTTCTAATGTCTGGGCTCAAGTGAATCTTCCTCCCTCAGACTCCCTAGGAGCTGGAACCACAGGTGTGAGCTACCATACCTGGCTAATTTTTAAGTTTTTTGTGGAGTCAAGTTGTCAATATTGTACAGGCTAGTCTTGAACTCAAACGTCCCACCTTGGCCTCCCAAAGTGCTAGGATTATAGGCCTGAGTCTCCACACCCAACCCCGAAGCATATCTTTTATTATTATTATTATTATTATTATTTTTGAGACAGAGTCTCACTATGTAGCCCTCGGTAGAGTGCCGTGGCGTTACAGCTCACAGCAACCTCAAACTCTTTGGCTTAAGCGATTCTCATGCCTCAGCCTCCTAAGTAGTTGGGACTACAGGTGCCCGCCACAATGCCTGGATATTTTTTTGTTGTTGTTGTCATTGTTGTTTAGCAGGCCCAGGCAGGGTTTGAACCCTCCAGCCCTGGTATATGTGGCTGGCACCCTAACCACTGAGCTACGGGTGCCGAGCCAGCATGTCTTTTAAATCCTGTATCCGTCATGACCCTCTGGAGAACCCAACAGTCAGAAGTGGGGAAACCAACCACAGAATCACAGCATTGCCAAGGGCACCCACTGCCAGGTCGATAAGCCCATCCTCATTGAGGTCCAATTGTCCGTGGATGCTGCAGCCAAAATATTGGAGGCCTGGAGCCAGCTCTGATGCTGCGATTCTCTGCAGGGAAAAGAAAGAGTGAGGTGTCGGCATGCTGTGAGTGTGAGTGCAGGGCAGGGAAGCTCTAAGGTGGAGACACAACTGAGAGCTGGGGGAGAGCCTGTTTGAAACCATCAAGAAGCTTCCCCATCCTAAACCTTCTCCTTCTGTGTCCCGTCATGGGCATCTAAAATTCCCACCATCAAAGTTCTACTTTTAAATTAAAATAGGCAAAGAATTTATAACTGCAATACTAAAAGCAATTACAATAAAAACAAAACCCAGAAAGCTTCTACATAGTAAAAGAAGTAGTCAAGAGTGAGGTGTCAGCCCACTCCCATTGTGGGAGAAAATATTCACAAACTGTATATCTGACAAAGGACCAGTATCCAGAATCTACAAGGAACTGAAGCAACTCAGCAAGAAAAAAAACCAAAAAAAAAAACATTAAAAAGTGGGCAAATAATATGAACAGATATTTTTAAAAAGAAGATATACAACTGGTCAACAAGCATATGAAAAATATCACTAATCATTAGGGAAATGAAAATTAAAACCACAATGAGATACCATCTTACTCCCATAAGAATGGCCATTACTAAAAAGTCAAAACACAATAGATGTTGGTGCGGATGTAGTGGACAAGAATGTTAACACCCTGCTGGGGGGAATGTTAATTAGTGCAAACTCTACAGAGATCAGTATGGACATTTGTCAAAGAATTAGAGGTAGATCTACCATCTGATCCTGTAACCCAGGGCTGGGTATGTCCCCAGAGGAAAATAAATCATTATATCAAAAAGATACCTGCCTTATATGCTTATTGCAGCATAATTCACAATTATAAAGATATGAAATCAACCTAAGTGCCCATCAACTGACAAGTAGCTTAAGAAAATGTGGTATATATGTAACATGGAGTACTGCTCAGTGATAAGTAAGAGTGAAATAATGTCTTTTGAAGCAACTTGGTTAGAACTGGAGGTCATTATTTTAAGTGCAATAACTCAGGAACAGAAAAATAAATGCTGTTTTCTCACTTATAAGTGGGAGCTGAACTATGGCTACAGAGGGACACACAGAGTGGTATAAGGCTACGGTCCCGAACCCCTGGGTCTTGAACTGCTGGTCTGTGGCCTTTTAGGAACCAGGAAGCACAGGAGGAGGTGGGTCAAGCAAGTGAAGCTTCATCACTCCCCATTGCTCACGTCACTGCCTGAGCTCCGCCTCCTCTCAAAAGGAAGCAGCATTAGATTCTTGCAGGAGCCTAAACCCAACTGTAAACTGCACGTGTGAGGAAGTAGATTGCAGGCTCCTCTTGAGAATCTAATGCCTGATGATCTGAGGGGAGCCGAGGCGGTGATGCTAGCACTGGGGAGCAGCTGCAAATATAGATTATCATAGTAGAGAGGTTTGATTGCACAGAGACCATAATAAATCAACTGCTTGCAGACTGGTATCAAAGCTACCACCCCTCCCTCAGTCTATGGAAAAATTGTCTTCCATGAAACTGGTCTCTGGTGCCCAAAAGGTTGGGCACTGCTGATATAAGGGACATTGGAGAATCACAAGGGGTGGGGGGAAGGGATGAGGATGAACAATTACGTATGGGGTACAACGTACACTTCTTGGGTGAGGAGTACACTAAAATTCCAGACTTCACCCTCATACAATACGTACATGTAATGGAATTAAGCTCAGACACCTTAAATCTATTTCTTAAAACACCTTAAGAAAAAAAAAAAAGAAAAATCCTGGGCAGGGTTATGATTACCCTGAGTTCATTACCTTGAGTTCATTTACCACTCCTATGGCCAGGATATAGAGTTTTTTTTTTTTTTTTTTTTTTAGCAGAAGACAGAGAGAGGAGTGGTAGGCAGAGAAAAGAGTAGCTAGTATAGGTCACAGAGGGAAAGATGGAAAACTAAGAGAACAGAGCTGGAATAAATGGTTACCTCACCATTTTGAAAACTATGGGGCAGTGCCTGTGGCTTAAAGGAGTAGGGCACCAGCCCCATATGCCAAAGGCAGTGGGTTCAAACCCAGCCCCGGCCAAAAACTGAAAAAAAAAAAAAATGACCTGGATTTCTACCTATCTCCTTAAACCAAATTCAATTATAGGTAAATGAAATATTTGAATGTAAAATTAAAAAATACATATGGTGTCTTAGAAGAGTTCCCAAGGAAGTGTAAATACCTGTTACCTGGCTGGTAACCAATCAGCTTCTCTAACCTCGGTATACTTATTAGTCTATCTTAACCAATAAAACATATGGGCAAAATGGTGCTCTCAAGGGGATGGGACATGATATGAGTCAGTTTTGAGGGGAGCGAGGTTTCCAGCATGAAGCATTTCTAGAGAAGAATGAGCCCAGACGAGACCTCTCCACTCCTAGTTCATTGCACACATGCATGAAGGGCAGGCAGGCCTAGGACTTTCTGCTGACTTGTTAGGGGGATAAAGTTAAGCAAAGAGAGGGTGCAAACGGGAGTGATGGAGGGTCCTGATGATAAAATGCACCCATTTCAAAATTTAGACTAGAGGCAAGTATAGCTAGAGCAGACTGGAATCCCTTCCTATGTGAGAACAGAGAAGGAAGCTGGGGACCATCCGACCACACGCAGGTTACTGGGACTCCTATGGTCATCTCTGCACCACCCACTTCCCAGGGGGCCTCACCTGCTTGGGCTTCTTCAGGATGCTGCCTTGGAAGCCATGGAAGATGTAGATGACTCCTCTGTGGTTGTCCTCGAGAGGGGCTCCCACCACCACGTCATTGTAGGAATCTTGATTGAGGTCTTGAACTGAGGCGATGGAGGCCCCAAATCGGGCATTCTGGTAACTGTGGGAATCCTCCAGTGTTCCATTGTAAACACACCGGTTCTGCAAAACCAGGGCCAGGAAAGGCTCAGGGGAACTCGGGAAGTGCCTTCATGGTGCTAACTCCCTCTGCCTGCTCCACTCCACTTTTCCAGAATCTCTTTTCTTACTGCATGAGCCCAGTGACAGAGGAGGATCCCATTGTCCTCTGGCCTGGCCCCAGCAGGGGGGCAACTGGCCTCTTAGCAACCCATTTTCCTCATGGTTGCACATGTCAGAACAGTTCAACTGCCCCTGAGAGGCTGCCTGGCCCCCTGGTCAGCCGTACCTGTCTCAGGTGATAGACGTACACCTTGCCTCGCTCACGGCCCTCGCTGAAGTACATGGGTGCACCCACCAGCAGGACGTCAGTCACACCGTCACCATCAATGTCCATCGAGGTGATCTCGCTTCCAAAGTAAGAGCCTATCTGCGGCACACGACGGGAAAGGGGAGTCGGCTGGCCGCCCACCTTGCACAGCTGAGAGCCATGGTCTTGGCCATGGAGGGAGGTCAAGGTCATCCTTTGACTCCAAAGTTTTGGTGAACAAAGGCCATCTCCTATGCCCTCCCTTTCTCTCCCTCCTCTGGAGTGGACACGCTGTTCTCAGTCTGCCCTTCTGTCTTTCCTTCCTTCCCCTTCTGTTGCTCATCCCTTCCCCCACTCCTCTTTCTTTCCATGATTTAACTTTAGTGATGTCCATTTGTTATGTTTGTAAGTGATATAATGGCAAAAATAAAGAAAATATTTAAAACATAAAGAAGAAAACAAGGTACCCACAGTCTCAACATTCAAATATAGTTGCCATTCATGGTTTAGTGTATTTTCTTCTAGTTTTTTTTTGCAGTTTTTGGCTAGGGCTGAGTTTGAATTCACCACCTCTGGTATATGGGGCTGGTGCCCTACTCCTTGGAGCCATAGGCGCTGTCCTCTTCTAGTCTTTTTTTTTCCTGAGTTGTGTTGCCAGTGTGTATGTATGTGCGTTCTTATTTTTACAACTTGGGATCATATTACCTATACAGTTTACATACTAATTTTTTTTTTTTTTTGAGACAGAGCCTCAAGCTGTCCCCGTGGGTAGAGTGCTATGGCATCACAGCGCACAGCAACCTCCAACTCCTGGGCTCAAACGAGTCTCCTGCCTCAGCCTCCCGAGTAGCTGGGACCACAGGTGCCTGCCACAACACCTGGCTGTTTCTTGGTTGCAGCTGTCATTGTTGTTTGGCAGGCCCAGGCTGGATTCGAACCTGCCACCTTGGGTGTACATGGCTGGCACCTTAGCCACTTGAGCCACAGGCGCCAAGCCTACATACTAATTTTTTAATAAAACAGTGTATTGCAAGCATTTCTCCGTGATGTATGTTTTTTTCTACAATATAGTCACTGGTGAGTCCACGATACTCCAAATTACGCATGTATCAGAATATATTTAATCCATTCTCTATGAGCTTGTTTTCAATTTTTAACACTAGAAATGACTCTGGGATTAGTGTCTTGGATGGTGAATTATGATCTCTTTCAGTGCCTGTGGACTTGCTGTGTTTCTCTTCTGCCTAGGGTGTAGTGGGTGCCCCACTTTGGTGACAGCGCCACTCACTCCCTGACCAGAAAACTGAGGGTCCTTCCTGGCTCTACCTTTCACTTCCTTCACCCAAAACCCCATGGGCCAGCCCTGCCCTGTGGATGTCAATACCACCTGCCCCACCCCCCTTCTGCGTCTTCCTTCAGCTTCCTCCCAGCCTCAGGCTGGCCCCTCCAGCTCCCCCCACCCACAGCAGCCACAGTGGCCTCTAATTGCTGACTGTGCTGTCACTTTGCCTTAGGAATAAAGTCTAAACTCTCCCGTATGACCCTGCTAGACCAACCTCGGGGGTTGGGGGGGACAGAGGCTGAGGAGGGAGGTTGGTCTAGCAGGGTCACACTGTACTCCTGCCAAACCCAGTTTTTTCTCTTCTTCCAAAGCCCCAGCTCCTGGCAGGGTTCTGGACTTCTCCTGCATGAGCTTTTTTCCTGCCTGCACCTCCATTCCCTCTGCCCTCCCCAGATGATGCCCTGCCATCCCTCGGGTCTCTGCTGAAGTGTTACTTCATGTTACAAGCGACATTGTCCCTAATTCCCCCACTGCACTCCCTGCAGTGGGTGCCCCCTCATGTGCTCTCTGACCCCCACTCCTCCCACCACCCTCTGGGCCTCACCAGGGTGGGAATTGGGCCCTGTGTTCCCTTGGGGCATGGATCCTGTGTCTGGCACACAGAAAGTACTTAATTAATGTGTATTGGATCCCTGGGTTGCTTAGGAAAGAAGAAAGCACCCTTTCCATGGGCAGCCCTGGTGAGATGCTACAGTGCACAGCCTTAGGAGAGCGCATGTGAGCCCCACACTCTTAGGAGAGATGGTCTTCCTCACTATACAGGGAAGGAGCCGAAACTCAGAGAATGGGAGTTGCTTGCCCAAGGTCAGAAGGCTGGTCTCGGTGAGGCTGGTTGGAACTCAGATCTGACACCCTTGCCCATACATGGCCCTCTCTTGGCTCAGGGTATTTTCAGAAGAAATCTATTGTAAAATATTAGAAGCTTTTATCTAAGGAGAAAGATAAAAAGAGAGCAGAAGAGAGAAAAGTGAAATAGTAAGCAGGGGGTGGGCAGAGGGAAGAGATGTGCCTACATAGAGTAATTAAGAGGCAGACAGAGAGCAAGTCTGGGAGCAGGGAGGGAGACATTTGTCTAAATATGTGGCCTTAGCTATGTGGGTCACTGCGATTTGGAATCCGCTTAATTCAGCTGCCTTCAGCTCTGCGGTTTCTCGTTCGGATGTTGGAGGCAGAACTGGGCAGGAAAAATGTCATAAATTCATCAGCAAATTCCCTCCAGCTCTCAAGGTCTAGCCTTCGATTCCCAAGAGAGTTGGCCCTGGGGGAACTGGGGGGGCAGGGCCGAGGTTGAGAGCCCAGCGCCATGAGACAGGAGGAGGAATGGCAGCCCGTGGCATTCTGCAGTAAGAGGGATGCAGGCTGGCCATAGGGAGGAGTGGGTTGTCACGGTGACAGGACAAGGGCAGGATGTGATGCAGGGGCAGGGCTGTTCCCAGGCTCAGGAGAGCCAAAGGGAGCTGGAAACAACAGGGAGGGGCCCACATAGCCTTCAGCTCGGACCCAGGGCCATGGATGCTGTTAGTCAGGAGGAGCTAAGGCCCGGTTTGGGGGACATTGAGGGGTTAGGAGGCGGCATGATGCCAGAAAGCCCTATCAAGGGGTTTGACCTGGCCACAAATGTGCAATATAATCCAAAAAGAGCCACGTTGCTTCCCTCGGCCCCAGGTCTCCTTGGCCTGATTTCACCACCAATGACTTCTCACAGCTTTCCAATTGCATTCATCACTATCCGACGTGAGACTCTTAGCAGTGCAGTCTGCTTGCCAGCTACATCCCAGAGGGGCAGTGGCATGGGCAGCCTTCCCGTTCTGCATCATCACCAGGAAGAGTGGAGATGTTAGCACCCTGGTGTCCCCTGGGGCCTTCTGTAGGTGGATGCACAACTCCTGCCCATGCCTTCAGGATGCCTAGCAGCACCGGCCTGCCTGTGTTCCCCGCCCTTCCCATTTGTCCGACCCGCCTCCCCCTCATTACCTGCTCGCCCCGCAGAGCCTGGTGGATGGTGAGGCTCCTGTTGTTGTGCATGGTGAACAGGATGACTTTGCCCGTGTGGTTGAACCGGGGGGCTCCAGCCACGTACACCCGCCCCTGCCTGGAGGACACGACCGATGTGACTGTGTACCCTGCCACAGGAGGAAACAGGCTGGTCTCTGGTGCTGTGTCCTCAGCAGGTCTTGCCAGGGCCCGGCTGGTGGCTCAGCTGTGCCGGAGAGTGGGCCAGAGATAGGGGTGGGTGCAGGGCTGGCTGGGTAGGTGCAATCATGCAGGGTGGTAATTTGGGAGGCCTGGGAGAGGCAGGACCCGGGAAAGGGGTGTGGAGGGTGGGGAAGCCTCACTGCATCCACCTCATGCTGGAGAAAATAAAGGAAGCCGGGTGGGGTCGCTAAAAGACATTACTGACTTGAAATGTTCACATCCCTCCTTTGCCTGCTCACGAGCAAGGCAGAGCAGGGAGCAAGGAGCTGGATGAACTAGAGCCACACTTCATTTATGTGGACAGACTTTGTGCGTCCCTACCAATCTCCTCTCTCTGGGACCAATCTTCCATTACTCCAGCCCCCTGCTGAATGGCTCACTGATGGCTAGAGGGTGAGCTGTCCAGGAGGGAGGAATTACTCTGCTGGGGTATTTACATTAGTCTTAGGGATCCTCACAGCCCCAAAGCTTGGCAGACTCAAAGAAGGAAGCTCCAGGATCCTTTCTGTCCCACACATACAGGGCAAATGAGAAAGTTGAGGAAACCAGGGGCTCTTTTGAAACGGCTACCGATCTGCTTTCCTGTATGGTGTGTCTGACCTGTGTGGGTCTTGAGTCTCCCGGGAGATGAATGGCAGCACCCTCGACCAGTCTCCTGAAAGTGGGGCCCCAGCTGGTGTGGCAAGCCCACGGCACCCCAGAGTCTCAGTTTCTGCCAGACAATCTTGGATACTGAATCCCAGATTTTAGATGGGTGATGGGCCCTGTTGGCAGTTCCAGGGCTATTTCTGGGGGACAGATGTCTCTTTCTGCTGTGAGCATGTGTCATTTCATGTGTGCACATGAGTGTGCGTGGTGCATATGACGCACACGTGTGTGTAGCCCCTGTCACTCAGGTCCCGCCTGCTGCTTCCAGAATGGCTGCAGGATGTGCCCAGGCATATGGGGAGCACAGGGTGGCCCACCCTGGTTCCAGACATGTTTTGACTCTTGGCAGTGTGTTCTGGGAAGTGGGGCTTGGTAGGTTGGTAAGGCCAGGACCTTGCACTGGTCTGGTTAACATGGCCCTGTATTTAGAGCAACCATAAACATACAGAGGTGGGGTGAGATTTGCCTCGTGGTGTGGAGCAAAAATTCCTTCCAAGCTGCACCCTCGGTGGTACTATTGAAAATGTCCTCAGTTGGCCGTGGGCTTTTAGGCCTTCTCAGAAGGAGGGACACTGTCCGACTTGGCAGCAGCTCTCAAAACTCATAGAGCTTTCTGCTTCTTAGCCATCCGTTATCTGTGCCTTCCATTCCCAGGTGGCCCTGGGACATTCTGAAGCTGGGCTGGCCTCCCCCAGGGCCTGATGAGAGGATGGAGCAAAGCCCCCACCATAAATCCTCACCGCTTCCTCAGTGTGGAGCTGAGGGCTGGGCCTTCCCATTTCCTCCCCCAGAGGGAGGAGTCTTCCAGCAGGGACCTCTGCCCTAGCAGTGAACTCAGACACTGCCCTCCCTGGATGAGTCCCAGAGGGAGAAGGAGGAGAGAAGGCACCCTCGGGACCCCTCAAGGAGGCGACTGTGGTTAAGGCAGGACAGCTGGGTCTCATGAGTGTCCTTGAGCCTGACTCCACCCTGCCAGGGTTTCTGGGAGGAGAAGCAGGCTGCCTGTCCTGGGCAGGCGGGATTCATCCTGCTGTGCCCTCATTCAGATACCTCCAATTGCTCCTTATTGCCAACAGGAAAAAGCTCAAACCCCCCAGCCTGGCATCTGAGGCCTCCTGCTGTTCCAGCCCTAATGTGCCTTCCCCCCTCCTTCCCTACTCTGCCCCTGTGCTCCATCTGTTAACAGTCTACTTCTCAGGTCCTGAACTGCCTGCCACTTCCCATGCCTCCCTTCTTTGCTCAGCCCTTCTTGACTTATTCAAAACTTCCCTGTCTCTGAGGCCCAGTGCAGGCTCTGAGCCCAGAGTGTGCCAGCCTGCTGGCCACAGCACCCATATCACTTCCCTCTTTCACTTGGAGTTAACCCATGGAGCCCTGGGACATTGCTGATGTGATCTGTCTTCCAGCTTGTACCATGTGACACCTGTGCCTTGCACCCCCCCCTTCCTTGGTTTCCTCACTTTCAGTGCAGGGCTGGACACAATAGAACTAAGTTGGCTCCAGGTAAAGGGGTGGTGGCCTTTGTGCTTCTGATGTTGTTCCCAGTGCTGGAGCATTTGCCAAGCGAGAACTCCCTTATCTGTGTTGTCATCTGAGCCCTTACCTTACTATGTTATCATCATCTATGCACCTGTCTCTGACCCCACCAGCTGGAAGGTGGCTTGGGGGCCAGGGGCTATGTCCTGCTCACCGTTGTGCTCTGAGACCTCAACCACAGGCACTTGTCACACAGTCCCGATTTAGCACCTTGTCGATTAAATGGAACCCAGTTCCTGGGGCCAGGTGCTGTTGGGAAATTTCTAGGGATCTATGCCTCTGAATTTTCCAGGACAGTCCCAATCCCAGCATGTTGTCCTATTGTCAGCAGAGAATCTCAAAGTTGGGGCTGGAAAATGGGGTAACCACAGCGTGGGCAGCGTGTGGCTGGCAGGATGTGTGGCTGAAGGGGTGGGGTGAGGAACAAAGTTGGGGATGGGATGAAGTGCTTGTCACATCCTGGGCATGGAGCTGGGTGTGGTAGATGCCAAGCTGGAGAGGAAATGGCCTCTGCTCTTCAGGGCTGGTGCACACAGTCCCCTTGCCAAGTGCGTGGAGTGGGGCTCTGCAGTCCCTGGGGTCCCTCCTTGCCCATGGCCCAGAAGCCACCCCTCCCCTGGGTTCTTACCCAGGTATGCACCATGGTTCTTGAGCTCCTCGGGAAACTCCTTCAGGTAGGACTCGCGATAAGGAATAACCTTCCCGCCACTTGTTTCCTTCAGCACAGCTCCGTTCCAGTCATAGGCACCAACAGCTCCCAGCAGAATCCCGTCCTGGAATTGGGCAGGGGACACACATCAGCTCCTGTTCCTGCTGGCCCCTTGCTGGGAGCCACACCAGGTCCTCTGACCAGTGAAATATCTGCCAGCCACCCTGGGCACCTTTTCCTGGGATCATTATCAAGCAGCCTAACTTCCAGCCAGGGCTCTTGGCTTTGAGTGAGCCGAGGAGACGTGCTTAGCCTATCCCATCTTCAGCACAGAATGGGTTAAGCTGATCCCTAGGACAACAATTTAGGAAAACAGGAATGTTCTAGAAACAAACTCCCAATCCCGAGCCAAACCTCCATTCCTCCTTGGGCTTCAAAACCTTCTAAAAACTCTTTGGTCACCATCTGTTCCTACACTCCTTCCAGCTGCGGCCCTGCCCTTCACGCCTTCGATATTCCCTTGGGGGTCTGAGTAAATCCTGTGGGAAATCTGGATTTACCTTTTCCCTTTGTCAGCAAACATTCTTTGAGGTCTACTTTGTGCCAGGCACTTACTTGGCTCTGGGGATGCTGTTCCTGCCCTCACAGAGCTCAAAGGTACTGAGCAAATACTCAAACATACATGCGGTTGCAAACTGTGAGAAATGCAATCAGGGAAAACCACAGTGAGCTTTAATTTTGATTGGGAGAAGGGTAAGGGAGAGCGTTTTGAGGAACTGATGTTTACCCAGACACCTGAAAGCTGGGAGGGCCGGACAGTAGGAGGGAAGGGCCAGGAAGGCCTGTGCAAAGGCCCTGAGGCTGGAGGGAGTCCAGAGCCTTTGCTTTCAAGGAACTGAGAGCTGTTTGGTGTCACTGGAGCACTGAAGAAGAGGAGGGCAGAGAGGCTGAACCGGTAAGCCAGGGCCACACCCTGAGGATAGCAGTTTGTTTTTTAGGAGGGTGTTGGCTGCAATGCTTGAGGCGGAATTTCCATATGCTGACCCCATGGCCATTTCCTGAGGACTGGGTCCACTCACTCTGGGGTGCCCTTGCACCCCACCCCCCATCTTAGATAATCAAATGACTAGTGGGGACAGGGAAACAAACACTAAACACTTGGAAGAGGCAATAAAAGTTACCAGGGACAGTGAGGGGCCCAAGGAAGGTGGTGGAAGCAGGGAAGGGTCATGTTTCTGGGTTGCCTTGGTGATCATGGGGGTAGGGGCAGATTGTCTGTATGGCAGCTTTGGGCTTTTAAAGCTGGTAAAGTCACCTCTCTTCCACTGAGCCCTTCCTGAACCTGGCTGGCTGGCTGGGTTGGAGGTTCCCCACCACTTTAAAGAGTAAAGTTGATCTTATCAAAGGCTTGAGGAATCCTAATCCTCTTAAGGTAGACCTGCCTGTTCAGACAGAATGTTTTCCGACTATAAATAAGCTGGTCTTGGGAGAGCCAACTGCTTGGTCATGGTTAAGGCTACTTTCTATTTAGCCTTCTTCCTCTCAATCTGTTTGTGCCTCAGCCTCGGAGGCTCTGACAGTCTGCCAGGGGCAGGATTGGAGCCAGGGACTCAGACATTCGCGGTCCCCAAAGTCACCTCCAGCATTGGTTGCATGTGGGGTGCGCTCCATTCTTTCTGGGGCACTTTCTCATGTTTGGGCTCAGAATATGCTCTGTGACGCCAGAAGGATCATAACTGCTCTAAACAAATCAGCACACGAGGCTCAGAGAAGGGAAGGGACTTTCCCAGGGTCACATAGCAAGTCAGAGGAATGGTTGGGACTTGGACCGGGGAGGGGGCTTGGGCAGAGAAAAAAATATCCATCTGCTTTCCCAAACCCCAGCAGGGATCCTGCTTTGGGTTTTCCACCTAGACCCTCCCCTGGGAGGGGTGCACTTTTCTTTTTTCCTTCCCTCCTTCTCTACTTGCTGAATCCAAGTTGGTCAGCAGACCAGCCCCTTTGTTTCATGGAGAGACCTTTGAAGATGAATTTTTGGCTTTGCAGATGACAGGGAGGTCTTGTGAGGCTTTGAGAAGGTCTGGGATTCACTGGGGAGCTCCCTTGCACTGACTCTACCTGGGGTGTTGAGGAGAGGTTGGGAATTTCTTTGTCTGGATCTGGCAGCTAGGGGCTGAGTGGTCACTCACAGCCTCCCACCTATGCCACTTTATCCCTGGGAACAGCTGCAGCTTTGGGCCCTCAGTGGGAAGCCTCTTTCCACAGAGTGGGTTTGTTGGGGTCAGAGGACACCTCCCTGAGGACAGGGAGACCGTGTGTGGTGGGCAAGTCGAGGCACCAAAGCAAACCTCAGAATGCCACAAACTTCTCAGCAGGAGAAGACCAGCCATTTTGAGTTTGGAAAAAATCTGGAAGGGTGGGGCAAAAAAAAAAAAAAAAAGGGCCAAAACCCTGACAGGGGAAGCCAGGCATGTGGGCCCAGCTGGGGAACAAACAACGGAGCATTCTGAGCAAAGCTGCATTCCCAGCTCCGCAGCCCTGGCACAGGCTCCCTGAGTTACGGTCTCCTTTCCTGTGGGACCACCTGAGCTCCCATCAGATGTTACTAAGGTGTGCCCAGATGGCGTGACATGGATGGCCCTTCCCACAGGCTGACTTTCCTGTGCTCTGTGCAGACATGAGGTTGTAGGTTTGGTAGCTTTCAGAAGGTCTGAGGCCAATTCTGTGTCCTCCCCTAGGACTCCACCTACTGGAGTGCAGGCGGCACCCACCCACCCTCAGATCCTGCCAGCTCAGCTCTTAGCCACCCACCCTCTGATCTGGCCTCTGCACCAGTCTGCTGAATGCTTACTCGATGTGTGACCCTGTCTCCCAAAGCTCTGTGTTCTGGCCAGTCCATGTCCTAAGCCAGGGTTAGGCTGCAGCCCTGGCACTGGAGGAAGCATGGCCTTGGGCAGCAGGTCTCAACCGGGGGTGGTTTTGCCTCCCAGGTGATGTTTGGCAATGCCTACAGAGATGTCTGGTTTTTACAGCTGGGGGTAGGGGGGGGATGCTGCCCGCACCTGCTGGGTAGAGCCCAGGGATGCTGCTAGACGTGCTGCAATGCACGGAACAGCCTCACCACAAAGGGTTATCCAGCCCCAGATGTCATCAGGGCTGAGGTGGAGAATCCCTGGCCTAGTGGTTACAGCATTATAGCATAAACTCTAGGGATAGACATTTTGGGGTTCCATTTCCTGCTCCCAAATTTCTAGCTGTGCGACCTTGGGCAAGCTTCTCTCTCTCGCTCAGCCTCAGATTCCTCAGCTGTAAAATTATTTTAATTCTTTTTTAATTCTTAGCACAATGTTTGGCAGTGAGTGGGTACTTGGTACATAGTAGCTGTTCTCATTCGTGAACTCATCTATAAAGCCTCTCCCAGGAAGGCCAGTGTTGGAAGAACCGGATCTCACAGTCAAGGGTGTCATTTTGGTAGCATGTGAGAATTGCTCCGATAGAGTCAAGGGCAGCCAATTTTGGGAGTCCCGGGATAAAGTGACCTGCAGAGCAAGGGGTGAGTGCCTAGTGGGTTAGGGAAGGATCTTAGGAAAACCTTACTAGATCTATTAGTAAGTCTCAAAAGGAACACTTCCAGTTCCAAGTCTCAAGATTCAATTTCACAAATATTTTTCATTCTATCTACTCAAAGACTGAAGTTCAGAGAGGTTAAATGATTTGTCTGAGGCCGCACAACCAGGCAGGGCTTTCCTCTTGCCCAGTGGTAAGGGTGTCAGGATACTAGAGGCCAGCATTTTTTCTTTCCAGCTCTTCTCGGCTTTTTCTAGGCAAAACTGTGAAGCCAGGGGGGGAGCTAGCTGTTGGTGGGCCTGTGGGCTGGTGGGATGGGAGACCCCTACAGGACATGGAGACTGTCCTCCTCCAGATTCCCATCATAGTGACTATAGAGGGGGTGAGGCTTTGTGCCCAGGAGCCCCTCCAAAGGCACACACATCATTTGCAGGGTGGATTATGATTTCACCAGTTGCCCAAATTCTGTCCTTAGAAGCCTTGTTTCAACAAGCTTAAAGTGGAGCTGAGCAAGTAATGAATGAATGGCCAGGAGGTTTAGGTGGGGTGTAGGCAGGAAAGGCCCAGAAATAGGCCCTTAGCCTTTCTGTGGAGAGGAGGCCCTCTCCAGGCGGGAAGCCAGAGGCTGGGATGGGGGCAGGGGACACCTTGCACTGACTGCTCATTCCAGACCAGAGGGCTAGTTGTCAGGGGTCCTGGGAAAGAGACCCAGGAGTGGAGTGTGGGGTATCAGGGCCCATCCTGAGGACATGGCTTAGGAGGACCCAAATGAACCAGAAATGATTCCTGACACTAGGTAAGAGTCAACTTGCAAGCCAGAAGGCCTTAGTTACCACATCTGGGACCTCTGGGGAGGGGGCTAGGGGACAGCCTTGACTGCCTATCCATGCTGGCAGGTGGAGGGATCCGTTTTTTAGGGATATAGTGGTTCAGGAGGGGTTAACAGCTTTCAAGATCAACCCCTCAGTTTGCCATTATGGATCAGTTTTCCTTTCTCTTTCTTTCTTTCTTTTTTTCTCAAGACAGCTTGCTCTGTTGCCCTGGCTAGATGGCCAGGGTGTCATCACAGCTCACTGCAACCTCAAACTCTCAGACTCAAGGAATCTTCTTGCTTCAGCCTCCTGATGAGTTGGGATTAAAGGTGCGCACCACCACACCCAGCTAATTTTTCTATTTTTTTTTTTTAGAGACAGGGTCTCATTCTTGCTCAGGCTGGCCTTGAATGTCTAACCTCAAGCAATCCACCCACCTCAGCCTCCCAGAGTGCTAGGATTACAAGCATAACCCACCATACCAAGCCTGCATTTTTGATTCAATCAGATATATAAAACTAGTTCAAATGCAAAACTCTTCGGGAAGATTACATCTTAAAGGTTAAGAACCTTAGATAATAGTGAGGCCTTTCCCTTTACTTCTCAGGAGGGCCCGGGAAGGGTGGTGGCTGATGAGGTAGGAGGGTGGATGGAGCAGCTCATTTGGAATCTAGAGGCTCCCTGACCTTGGTCTGCTGTAAAACTGAACTGGTCACATGTCCTGTAGGATCACCAGGTGCAGGGTAGAAACAGACCTCACATTCTTAGATGAAAGAAAGAAGTGATCGCTTCCCATCTTGTGTGAGTCACCGAGGTTTTTGTGTAAACAAGACCTACCCTAATAAAGCTGCTTCCTTCTGTAAACCTTTGGAGTTGGAGCAGATATATGAACTCCAATGCAGGAGGGTTACTGTGCTACTCCTCCTGCCCAGACGTGTGGGAGGAGTTTCTCAGCAGCTTGTCACCCGGAGTATTCCTCATTCACAGGCTTCTTAAGCTTCCTCAGGGCCCATGGGAATCACAGACTCTTAGCGTCTATTCCGCCTTGGAGGTAAGGATCCTTTCTGTAAGTTTTCTGGTAGCTCCTGCTTGATCATCCAGCTTGGCAGGGAGCTCACCATTTCGGCAGGCAGCCTGCATTAAGAGAAGCCACTCCAGCTCCCTTTGCATTTATTTCCAAATGCTAATGGAACCATTGGCTTAAAAATCCATTCTAAAGTTTGACCAGAGATCTATATCCAGCTTTCCTGATGGTAATTTTGGGAGTATTCTCTTTCTCCTTCCTATTATACAAGTCAAGACTAGTTTCCAGCTCCCTGGGTTTTCCCAATGGCTCTGTCTTTCTGCCACCAGCCTTGTGGCCTGGGGCCTTGGACTCTGTGCATGCCATGTCTTAGGGTCTCCTCTCTATCCTGGGCTCCGGTCCCTTCTTTCTCTTGTCAGTTTTACTCTTGCTAATTTAAAGACTGGTTTCCTCACTAGATAAGCTGGCAGCAAGCCAGGATATGAGGAGGCCTTTCTTCTGCTGTCGGAGAACATTCTACTAGGCCCCTCCCTGGGGCTAGAGACTTATTTCTTCTCCCAGAACTGAACTGGCCCAGGGACACTTTAGCTCCTCAGCACATGTCCAGCAGCAGCTGTGTGGGGCCATTGGTGGCACACTTCTGTTAGAGAGTACTAGCAGTCTAGGCTTGTCTGGGACCCACTCAGGGAAAAGCTGAAGGTCTGGACCCCAAGCCCCAAAGAAGTCTGACTGGCCTTGAGAGCTGAGGAACTAGACCCCTGGGGACAGGATTGCTGTGGCCAATCATGATGGCATCAGTGGTCTGGCACTGACAGACCTCTGTACTCTCAAATAGCTACCCAATGGCCGGTCACAGAACAAAACAGCCTTCCGTCACTGCACCATATCTTTGGATTTGGAAAGTTTTTTTTGTTTTTAATGTTAAAGCATCTCAGATTCAAATGTCATCAACTGTCTCTTTCAAAGTCCTATCAGATGAACATGTGAGGGGTGATAGAAAAACCAGTGTGTGTGGGAAGCGGCAACCTGGTTCTTGACTAGGGGAGCAAAGAAACTGTCAAACGCACATTGAAATGTCAAGTCAAGACTTTGACTTGAGTTTAGTAACAAGATGGGTCTCTGAGCTCCCCACTCTGGAAACTGGGGACGCCAGTGGTCCCTCAAGGGCCTTGGTCGACACAGTGAGCTGCTTAGGCCATTTTCAAAGCTCAACTGAAGCTTTGCTGGTCCCTGAAGCCCATCTGACTGTCCCCTTCTCTGCAGGTTCCTCCCCTGGACATACACAGATTGTAGTTTTAGAAGTAGGAGAGTAAACTGATTATTGAGGAGTCTTTTTCCCCCAACTAGGCTGTGAACTGCTGTCAGCACAAATGTTACCTTAGTGTCTATCCACAGGTACAGAGCCTGGCCCATGGGAAGATGCTCAAAAAAATGGTTATAGAACAAAGGAAATACTGGTACATTCATTTTTTCTTACTGTCCCAACATCAGGGCTGGCCTGTGGTCTGTGCCTAAATTTCTCCCAGACTGTGTATCCCTGCTGTCCTGCTCACTGCTGCCCATGGCTGCTGAGCCTTTGTCTTCCAGGGTCCCACCTCAGAGCCACCCCCTTCCCAGATTCTTCCCAATCACCCCCTCCCCAGCCAAGGCTTTCCTTCTGTGATACTCTAGTCACATGCAGCCTTGGTTAGCATTAGGTGTGGACCTCTCTGCTCCACTCACATCAAGCAGGGGCCTTCACAGAGGCTCTACAGCTGGGGGGGCCTCCAGAAGCTGCACATTTTTACCCAGGAGGCACATACAGCTTCTTTCATCCTCCTCACAGAGCTAAGCACTACTCTTGAGATTGCAGGTTGACTCCTGCTGGCAAGAATTGTTTCCAGGTCTTTTTGGAACTACAGTTGCATTTGACAAATGCTTGTTGGATTTAATTGTATTGCATTTCCTAGTTGTGTTTTCTATTCAACTCTGATCACAGAGTCTCGAGACCTGGGCTGATCCTATCAGAGCACGTGACTTGCTGCCTGCCCTCATGTGAATGGATGCTATTGCCTCTCTGCGCCCAGGCTCTTTACCCTCGGACTATGAGCTCCTTAGGGGCAGGGCTCCCACCTCCGATTCTCCCAGGACCCAGCACAGGGCTCAACACAGAGAAGGCGCTGAAGAGACGGCAGATCCAAGCACAGAAAGCAGGGTTACCATCTCTACCCGCTGACCTTGCAGGGCTGTTCTGAGAGTGACATGAGGCACAGGAATCCCCTGGAAAAGTTTAAACTGCTGTGTATATGTAATAGGGCTGTTAGCTAGGCATGGTGGCAGTTTATAAATGATTCCTGTATTCCTAGCACTCCAGGATGCCAAGGATTGCCTGAGCTTAGGAGGTCCAGACCAGCCTGAGCAACAGCAAGAACCTGTCTCAACTAAAAATAGAAAAACTAGCCAGGGGTGGTGGCGGGTGCCACCTCTGAGTCAAGGTTACTCAGAGGCTGAGGCAAGAGGATCTCTGAGCCCAAGAGTTTGAAGTTGCTGTGAGTTATGATGCCACGACACTCTACCCCAGGGTGACAGAGTGAGACCATCTCAAAACAACAACAAAACCTCAAAAAACAAACAACAAAAAAACGAAGCCATCATCATGATAGGGCAGTTCCGTCATCTTGCTGTATTTAAGAGCTGTCCAGATGCTGCTCAGAAAGCTCTGAGTGTGAGTGGGGTTTCTGTCCATCTGCCTGCATGTGTGGTAGGTTATGTGCCCCTCTGACCTCCCATGTTTGGGGTTTCTAAGTGGGACCCGCTGAGATTCCTGCTCTTGCCCTCTTACGGAGGAGATCTCCTCCGTAGAACCCCATACAGTGGGGTTCACCAAGCACCTTCAGCAGATCTCCTAACTCTTTCACGATTCAATTTCCTTATCTGTAAATGGGGAACAAGGAATCCTGCCCTACCCATCTCACAGAGAGACAGGAGGATCCAGTGGGATGGTGGAAGGGATGTAGAACTAGGATGGACTTAGAGGCCTTGCCTGGCAGATTAGGAGGCATAAGGACATGCTGAGGTGCCAGGCCAGGCAGAGCACACACCCACACTCCTGGGACACCGCGTCCCTGAAGCACACCCACAGGAGCACCTGCTGATACTGACACAACAGTCAGTATGTTTCCTTGCGTGGAACTTTACAGTTTTATAAACAAGGAAGGACTTTACAGTTTATAAAGTATTTTCACAGACATCAGTTCTCCTGAGGTTTCGGCCAGATTCTATGAGTCAGTACCAGGTGAAGCACTCAGAAGGTTAGGGACGTGGAACCCCAGATACCATGTACAGTTGTGACATGACACACCTTCACTGTGCAAGCCAGGCCCCTCTGGACCTGTGCTATCTGACACAGTCTGCACAGGGAAGGGGACCACACGGGCCACTTGCCAGAGCATAGCTGGGACATCTGGACACGCTCCCAACTTTGATACAGGGATGTGCCCCATGCTGTGGTGTGCCCAGGGCTGTGGTGCTATCAGGGGCATGTGCCCTTGGTTTTTCCACCCTAACTAGTTTTTGCACAGGGCTCTGTAGACTAAATGGGGCCCTTGGTCCTGCAGGGGAGATGCCCCATCAGCCCCCCATACAGTGGGGTTCACCAAGCACCTTCCAGGTATGAATGTGGGTTTGCTATTGTAGTTCACCCGAAGAGGGCTTACAAAGACAGTATAAATAAGTGGAAACCCTTGAACAAAGGAGGCAGAGAGACCCCAAGAAAGAGAGAAAGCAGAGCTAAGACCTAGCCTCTGTGAGAGGCGGTGTGGCAGGCCTGGAGAGCTGGGCAGGGTAAGAGTGCACACAGGACACAGAGGCAGCTGCCTTCAAACTCGTACCTCCACCACATGCGAGGAGAAGCCTGTCTGTGACATCTCCAGCCCAAAGGAGGTTTCGTTCTTGTTGGTGCCTACAGCAGAGGGACAGAAAGATGATGTTACTTTGTGCCTGGTTTCTGGATGCCAGACAGACCTGCAGCTTGACCCACGGCTCCTGTTTCCCAGGGCATCAACAGAAGGTGGAGGGCTCACTATTGAGGGGGTGCTGAGGCTGAGGCCAGTGGCACATTAGCCTCGTCTGACCTCAGCACCCCGTGCAGTGAGGGGTGCAAAGTGCCTTCCAGGTGGCCACGCGGGATCATTACTAGCAGCCAACTCACTTCTGTTATGGGCTCAGGACAAGTTATAATGCATGTATACTATAAGAAAAAATGCGTGGAAATAAATAGTGTACATTTTTTGCAGGAAATAGGATTTCCCTCTTTGTTCATTCCTTTTATTCTCGAGATTTGGCTCCAGATGCCTCTGGATGGCTCCCAAACATCAAGTCAACCCTCACAGGGAGACTTGTCACCATCCCAGATTTGCATAAGGAATCCCATGTGCACTGAAAGCCTCTTCCCACAGAGGGGTTCCCTGACCGTAACCTTGGAATAGATGCTTTCAGCATCCAAGGTGACTGTTTTGAGGAGAAATACACTGATTTGGGTGTTTAGGCTCTGTTGTGGGTGTCAGAGCTCGTGTTCATATTTTGTGTTCATCTCCCCTTGCTTACGAGAAACTCTTTTGTCTTTTTTAAATTTTTTTGAGACAGAGTTTTACTATATCGCCCTGGGTAGAGTGTCATGGTGTCACAGCTCACAGCAACCTCAAACTCTTAGGCTCAAGCAATTCTCTTGCCTCAGCCTCCCCTCTAGCTGGGACTATAGCCGCCTGCCACAATGCCCAGCTATTTTTTGGTTGTAGTTGTCACTATTGTTTGGCAGGCCCGGGCTGGATTCGAACCTGCCAGCTCTGGTGTATGTGGCTGGTGTTTTTGTCTCCTTCCAATGCACTGCAGACTCCTTAGGCTCTGAGATGCTGCTTCTGTTTTTTTTTCATAATCCTCCCATGTACAGAAAGCCTGATATTGGAAGGGCCCCCATAATAATATATGGTGCGGACACAATCTATGCAAATAAAAATGGAGTTTACATCACAAGCAGAGATGCCCTCTGAAGGAAACCTGCAAAAAAAGAAATGCTTTCGGTGGAGTGGGAGGCATTGGTGCATGGGAGTCGAAGGTCTCAGACTATGGAGTCAGGCCCAGCTGGGTTCCAACAAGAGTTGCCAGACAAAATATAATCACATTTGAATTTCAGACCATGAATAATTTTTCAGTGGAAGTCTGCCACCTATATTGTATTTTATGTTTGCTAAATCTGGCAACCCTAGTTCAAAGCTTACCACCTTCCCAAGCTGTGAGAGTTTTGGCAGGTCACTCCTTGGAGTTTCAGTTTCCTCAGTGGTAGAATAAAAATATCAGCAAAATGATCTTTCAGGGGCTTATGCATAAAGTGCACAGCCCCACACCCGGGGAGGGTAACACCCAATCATTGGCATTTATTATTAACAGAAGACTCTTGCTAAACCATTCCAATCTGTGGGATTAGATTTTAATCTATGACTTTTACCTGAGGCAAGCTCAGGAGAGCAGACCCCCTCTCAGCATGTATTGCTCACCCTCCAGGCTGAAGATCCTGTCCCCCAGGGCATCGACAATGTCCTTCAGGGCCGCCTCATCAGTGACATTGAAGAAGTGCTTGTCATCGGGGTCGCTGGCGATGTATTTGATTTCATTTAGAAAAGTTTCTGGATTGATCCCCCTGCGGTTATAGTAGCCCAGGACCTGCCAGGGAACAGGGGCAGGAACAACAAACCAGACCGTGGCAGAGATGTCCTCACATACCCACACAGTCCCTGACCCCAGGGGTTCCCGGGGAGCTGGAGCCAGGACTGTTTTTGGTAGCCATGGGCGTTCCTTGAGGTATCACTGCATTTTCAAACAGACTCTTTTAGAGGCAAGACAAGGCCCCCATGCCAAGCTAAGGTTAGGGGGGTGGGGAAATTTGGGGGTGTTTTTAGTTTTCTGAGGTTACAGAAATTTCTAGGCTGTGGAGGGGAAAACATACCCCCAAACCCCACAACTTATGTGGTTAGTCTTGAGCACTGCCGAAAGAATATTCTCAACTGGTTCTTTAGAAGAGAATGAAATGAGGGGTCTATTTGTAGGCCCGTACACCTGTTATGTTGGCTGGAAAACACCCTCTTGGAGCCCCCAGGGGTCTGATGGCGCAGTCTCTAAGGGGCAGTCCACAGCCCTGGGGCGGGGTGGGACTTACAGCCACAGCATATCTGGTCACATTGTCCCGCTCGCTCTGCTGGATCACCTTCTCCAGGTCGGGGCTGTCGTGGGACTCCCCATCTGTGATGACAATCATCACCTTCTTGGCTCCTTTCCTTCCACCCTTTTGGAAAGCCTCTGAGCTGGAACCCAAGCACAGGGGCAGGGTCATAAGAAGGAAGTGGGCAGATGCTCCAGAGAAGGAGTGTTAGGGCCGCCCCAACACTCCTCCAGAGGGTCAGCCGCAGACACCAGGGCTGAGTCCTCCTTGGGCCACCCAATAGGTGTTAGGACCTTCTACCAAAGAAGTTACTGGATTGAGATGACCCAGCTGCTCTTTCTCCAGCTGCCCAGATGGGTCTTGGATCTTTTTTCTTTAAAAAGTGACTTTAAAAAGCCCCTTTGGAGTCCCGATCTTGTTCTGGCAGACCAAAGGGAGGATGTGGACCTGGGAGAGAAGTTCAGGGGCAGACGGTGACCAGAAGCTAAGCCACTGGTTCAAAACCTAAATGCACATTAGAACTCTTGGGGGGAGTTTTCAGCAAATATTGGCCAGGCACCATGGCTTGTGCCTATAGTCCCAGCACTTTGGGGGGCTGAGGCAGGAGGATCACTTGAGGCCAGGAGTTGAAGACCAGCTAGGAAACATAGTGAGACTCCATCCCTACCCAAAATTTAAAAATTCGCTGGTTGTGGTGGTACCTGCCTGCAGTCCCAGCTACTCAGGAGGTAGAGGCAGGAGATTGCTTGAGCCCAGGAGTTTGAGGTTACACTGTACTTGGGCAATAGAGCAAGACCCTGTCTCAAAAAAAAAAAAAAAAAAAAACAAGATGCCTAGGTCCCACCTTGACCCATGAAATCAGAATCAAATCCCTCTGGGGAGGAATGAGGAGAATGGCCTAGGTGTCAGAATTTTTCAGAAGTTTAGTGAGCATTCAGAGTTGAAAACCATTTTCCTGAAAATCACTGAAAAGGTGATGTGCCAGGGTGATTAACATCCAAACTAACTCACAAAATACATGTGACAGAACCTGACAGAATTCAGACATTCAGACTTTTCCCATGAAGGCGACTTTGATTATATTTTGGGAAACATTAAATATCATATTCCATTAAAAATATTTCTCTTGGGCGGCACCTGTGGCTGAGTGAGTAGGGTGCTGGCCCCATATACCGGAGGTGGTGGATTCAAACCCTTGGACCTGGCCAAAAAAAAAATATTTCTCTTTTTCACTTTTTATCTTGTTTTTCAGTGTCTAAAGCATGAGCCTGGCCCACCTGTTGGGTAATCCAGACAGGGGATAGCAGGGTTGGTGCCCTGGCCCTTGACATGGCAGGGAGGCTCTTGCAGCTGGCCACTGGTCTGCAAAATGTGATAAACCACCACAGGCACTGGCTTTTGCTGCCTCTGTGGCCAACACTCCTTTAGAACATGAGGTTCTGAGAAGCACAGCCATGGTCTCACCCTAGAGTCTAGACCCAAGGAGTAGAAATTTCCCATAAGGATTTAAAAATAAATGTTACTCTTAGACTTCTCTTCTCCTCACACTGGGGCTGGCCTTAGTAGTTGCTCGACCAATAGAATGTAGCAGGAATCATATTCTGGGACTTTAAGGCTAGGTCATAGGTGGTCTTTCAGTTCCTACTTGGACCTCTTGGGAAGCTCCCTCTCATAACCCCACTGCCATGCTGTGAAGAAGCCAAGCCCCATGGCCATGTGTGGGTGCTCAGCTCATCATCCCCAGCTGAGCTCCCAGCCAACAGCCAGCAACAACTGCCAGCCATGTAAGCCATGTCAGCCCAGTGGAACCTTCTGATGGTAGCAGCCCCATCAGACCCCATACTGCAACCCCATGAGAGAACCCAAGAGAGAACCAAGGAGCTGAGCCCAGCCAACCCCCAGAACTTTGAAGAATTAAGACATTATTTTTTCAAGGTACCAAATGCTGTGTAGTTTGTTACACAGCAATAGATACCTAGAACAGTATCTGTGTTTTTCTTTTAATTACCGAGCAAATTCAATGCCAAATGCTGTCCGGGTCTCTGTGCCTCCTCTCTGCTCAATGTGGCTGGCGGCTTCCACCACATCTTTTACAGACCTGTAGTCATTGAGGTGAAACTCATGCACCACATCTTCTCCATACTGAACGACTCCAACCTGTGGGACAGAGAGGAGCGGGCAACGGAACATCATGACTCCCTGAAGCTTAGATCTTTGGTGGTAAAGACCTCCAGGAACTATCTCTCTACCTGTGATGATTTGGGAGTGAGGAGGGCTGAGGACCTTCCCAAGGCAGTGGCTGCAGCTGAAGGGAAGGGGGCACACAAAGTTCCAGGAATGAATGGAAGGCTTGGTGGGACAAATTGGGGTGCCCACAGAGAAAGGAGACTTTGTGATTTGAAGAGAGGCCCAACAATTTATGTTTCTTTCTCAGAAAGACAAAAGTTGAGCATAGAATCAAATCTAAGATATTAGGACCAATGTAGGTGGAAGACCATGAATCTGAGGTTCCTTAATATTTGGAAGAAAAGAGGCTCTTTTATACCTGAGATTGATAAAATGTTGGCCATAATGAAGACCTATAGTAAGAAGAGAACAATGAAACATTACAGTAGGATGGGCCCGCAGGGTTTGGTGCAAATGCCCTTCCAAATGCCACAATGTATTTTCATTGTTACAAAGGGGTCACGACCCACAGGTTGAGAACCTCTGCCCTAGAGGATGGTCTTCCCGTGGTGGAGAACTTGTTCCTTCCGAAAGTTCACTCCTTGTTTAACTGCTCTAATTGTTATAAATCATTTCCTAGATTGATTGGAAATCTGCCACCTTGTAACTTCTATTCATTGGTCCTTCTTTAGCCAAAATAACAGGGAATAAGTCTACTCCGCACTTTATCCAGGCAGCATTTCAAATAGGAGGTGGCAGCTCTCACCTCCTCCCCCACTGTCTTCTCTCCTGATTCTCCCTGTGTCTTGCCAACAGGGCTCAAGTGTTCACCCAAATGCTCCGGCCTTTCTTCTCTCTCCTGGCTGGTCATAGTCTTCATAGGTGGTGTCTCCCCCAGAAGACAGAGTTTGACCCATGAAACAGGCCTCCCCTAAACTGTCCCTTGATGTGCTCACTGGAGGTGAATGTCCTGGACTGCAGACCCTGATGCCCTCCTATACCTCCTTCGTGTGTGCAAAGATGGTCCCTCACACCCCAAGGCAGCATCTGGCATGAGTTTCGGTGCCCAGTTCACAGGAGGAAAGAGCCCCAGAGACACTCACCTGGATCTGGCCTGGGCCGATGTAAAACTTCTTCAGGATGTTGATGAGGAAGTGCTGAACTTCCACCCATGGGTAGATGCTGTTGGAGCCATCCAGGACGATGATGATGTCCATGTAGGTTTGACACCCTGGGAAGTGGGGTCATGGTCATAGCTACCCAATGAGCCAGTGTCTGCCAGTCTCTGATTCTCCAAACAGTTGTCCAAAGGATGACAGAAGAATGACTCTGCTACATGTGTGTCATTCCCTGGGCTGGGGAGCTGGGCCTGGGCTGGACATTTATTGGGGCAACAAGAATGACAAGTCCTGGAGTTCCTGGCTCTGTTCCACCCTTCTGCTGGCTGTTTAAGCAAACCTTCATGTAAGCCTGAGCCCCTCTGGTTCTAAGCAGGGACTGACCCGACCGCTGCTGATTGGTCAGTGCTCCTGAGGCAGCCAGCCACACTGTCCAAATCAGTGTGTGCTGATCATTTGTTTTACTGTAATGGGGAGGCTGGCCTTTACCCCTTTCAGCCTGAATTAGTGGAATTCCCTTTTTAGGAGGCAGATATAATGTCGTGGCTAGGAATGTGGAATCTGGACTGGCCCCTGGCTTTGCCACTTGCTAGTCGTGTGGCCCGGGGCCACTCTTAGAACCTCTCAACCTTCATTTTCTCTAGTAGGTACAGTGATAGTTGAGAGTTGCCATGAAGAATGAGGGAGAAGATGCTTTAGAGGGATGAGCACAAAGTAAGTGCTCAATTAACCTGAGCTGATCCTATTCTCCACTTTTATTATGCAAACCGCCAAGTTAATGAGGCAATGGCATCGTCAGGTTGAGCTCTCATGCCTTTATCTCTGCCTCTGAACAGAAAGGTTTTCATATTCTGTAATATGTATTCCCAATTAAAAGGAATGCTAAAAATCAACAAAGTATTCATAAAACATCGGTGCCATAAAAAAATTAAAAAACCCCCACCTGTTTTAAAATCTAAGTAATTTGTTTCTGTTTGTCAATGGTTCAAGTTATCTTGAACTATTGCATACAACTGTGCGTCTGGGCATTTGCTTCTTTTTACTGGAGAATTTTCATACTGTTATAAAATCTACTTTACAACAATGCTGCAGGAGCCTTTTCTGTGTTAGCCATTCTAGTAATTCTTGAATCTCGAAGGGGTGGTATATTGAAGCTAGGGCTCACCAGACAGAGAAAGGCCAGGTGGCTTTGACCCAGGTATTTGCTGTGGGCCTGTGTTTAATAGAGCATTTTAGAATGCATGGGTGACTTAGCCATTCAGCCACTCTGTGTCCCACTTGCATGCTGTGTCTAGCATGTGACAATGACCTGACACTTCTGGTGTGACAGAGCCTGATAGATTTGTCCTTTTCCAGTTGGGTTGAGCTCAACACATGTGGCCTGAGGACTGGCTATGGGCTGTAGCTCTGCATGGTGGAGGTGGCTGCAGGGGTGACTGAGACAGAAACTTCTTGATTTGGAGGAATTTATGACCCAGTGTAGGGACAAGGTTTCTTTTATTATAAGCCAGTTACACTATTAGAATGCATCTATTATTGGTGATTTCTTTCTTATAATTTCAATTTTTTCCTTTTAGGACATTGAAAAGAAACTGGGTTTAGGTCTGTGGTTGCTAAACATGGCCAGACACCCCAACTCCTTGGGGAGCTCACACACACACACACACACACACACACACACACAGAGTGCATGCACACACATGAATTAGAACTCACACGGGGGTGCCCTGAAATCTGTGTTTGATAAGCTGCAGGGCGATGCTGCCGCCATCCAGGTGGGGAGGCCTGCACAACAGATTTAGGGATACCAGGATGGTCACATCTTGGCCTAGAAAGGGCAGCAGCTCTATCTAGGAGTGGTGGTGGCCGCTAGTGGACCCCTCACATGCCCTGACTCAGTCTCCTCTGCCCCAGCACTGACTTTCCTGCTGCCATTTTGCATGAATGGAATCCACACTCCCTGTCCCTAAAAGGACCCCTCTCCTGCCCCTGCTGGACAGATGCTTCTGCCCAGTGCCATCTTCCCTCCTCTGATGGGGCCTGGTTGTTTGGAGAGAGGCTGCCTGTTTGTAGTGAGGCAAGCCAGAGGTGCTAATCCCCTCACCCTCCATAAAACAGGCAGCAGCTGCTTGGGTGATGGTATTTAGCAAAGAGGAAACAATGAGGCTCAGAGCCAGAAGTCTGGGCTTGCAGGAGGCACGGTCTGAGCATTATTCCCCAGGCTTTCTCGGCAGTGGGGGCGTGAGTGGGAGGTTTTGTGCTCCACGAGGCTCTGGCAAGCTGGACAGAGCTCGCTGGCACCCAGGAGTGCTGGCTATCACCAAGTGAGTCTCTGCTGTCCTCAGCCCTCCACCTTCAGAGCTATTGCAACATCAGGGCTGTCATCCCGTTGGTGTCTAGGGGAACAATGCTCCCACAGCTGTGCAGCGCAAGACTTGCTTGCTGCCCGTGGTGACCAGCCTGGCAACCCCTTCCATACTCAGGGTTTTTCAGTGAGCCTCCTGGATGCCAGGACTGGCCCCACCATGTTAGCTCATTCGCTCCCTGCCATAACTCTGGCAGGCCAGGATGACTCCCACAGAGGCCCACAGAGGTGAGATGATTCCTCCCCGGTTGCACAGATAGCTGGGACAGGGTAGGGCTATTTCTTAGTCCCAGGAAAGCCAAGGTCAGAGCCCCCAGCTTCTCTGGACTGTTCACTGCTCTGCCCAAGGACGCAGATTGGAAGCCACTTACTTTGCAGAGCTGGGGCCACGGTCTTAGAGAACCTGAAGTTGGAGTTGACTCTGGAGCACATCCCTGTGGTGTAGTAGGAGCTCCCACACTCGTGCGACCAGAGGGGGCTGCAGGCCTATGAAGCACAGTGCAGACCCTGGTCAGTGAGGGGGCCTCTGAGAGGGGCCAGGTCCCATGGCCTGAACCCCAGCTCCAACCTCCATGACCCAAGGCAGACGTCCTATCTGATATCCCCAGGGGTCGAGGATGTTCTCTGAGTCTAACTGAACTCTCTGTTGCTGCAATATGTAATAGTTCCCTTTGTTTCAGATGTGATGGAGCAAAACCAGTCTTGGAGTTCTCTCTTCTTGTTTGTTCAAAGCCCCATTATCCATCTCATCATTTAGGGTGTGTCACTCTTCCTGCCCACCCTACTCACCACACAGGATCTGGAGAAGCCTTTTCATTCATGAGAGTGCACCCTTAAAGGGTCACTAGAATAATTCCTCCTTTTAAACTGGTCACCTGAAGGTCTTTACGGGCAAATTTCCAGGACTGGGTCTCAATAACATGCTGTGGCTCTTAGAGGGAAAAAGTGTCTCTGTTCTTTCTGTGAAAATTGCTACCCCAAATACTGACATCAGCCTCTCTTTGGAGGACTAAGTGATGAGCTCCTCTCAGCCAGAATCATTAAAAATGAAAACCCAGCTCCAGGCCTCCGGTATTGTCCTGCTGTCGGGAAACCCAGGGCTAAATTTCATGCTATAATTTATTTTCGTTTAGGGGAGTGATTCTTCTATTTGGAATCCCTTTCTTTAATTAGCTTTGTTTTTTTTTTTAATCGGATCTTAAAGGCTATGTTTTATCCATGTCATTTGTTGAAGCTGTTGTAAATTATTTTTGGAATTAGGGGGAGGATAAAGAATAAATGGGTGGATGGTTAGATAGAGAGATGATGGATTCATGGGTAGATGAATGAATGATAGATGGAAGGATGAAGGATGGATGCAAGAAGAGATGTATGGGAGGAGGGATGATGAGTGAGTGGACTGATGTATAGATGGATGGGTAGATGAATGAATAGATGGATAGAAAAATGGAGGGATGGATCACTGGTATGAATATAGACCGATGAGTGAATCTATGAATAGGTGACGAATAATAAATCAGGGACTTAACCTACCCACCAAGGGCCCCAGTGATTGTATCCCACTATTCCTCTCGGGCCTTCACCTTGCGAAGTAGGTGAAATCAAGTTAGTAGGAATGTAACAAGTTGCCTGAGAAGGAAAGGGGACTAGAGACAAAGCCCCCAACGGCCATATGTGTGGATGGGGCCGGGGACCCTGTGGGGCAGGGTCTCTGTTTACTATGGAATCCCAATGCCCAGCATTGGCTTAGTACATTCTAGGTGCTCAGAAAGAGTTGTTTAAATAAATGAAACTTTCTACCACTTCAGCTCATATACTCTCTTTCTTTTTTCTTTGCAGTTTTTGGCCAGGGCCGGGTTTGAAGCCACCACCTCCGGCATATGGGACCGCTGCCCTATCCTTTGAGCCACAGGCGCTGCCCCTCTCTTCTCTTTCTTTCTTGCTAAGACCTGCCTCTTCTTTAAAAACAAAACAGAAACTCCCTCCCAGCTCTTTTCATCTTGTCCTGGACAGCCCAGAGGGCCTGTGGCTCTATATCCCTTCCCTCAGTCGCAGCACTTTGTTCATTTATGTTTTCGCATCTATGACTTCCCTTACAAGTGTTCTTAGGGTGTGAGGTGCAGCCTGTTTCGACCTGGAGCAGAGATTCAGTTGCTGCCCCAGAAAACTGGCTTCCCAAGGGGAGCGACGGGTCCCCTGTAAGGCTGTCTTTGTTTATTCCTATTCCTTTCCCTGTTCTCCCCTCCCCCAGGGTATCCACTCAATCCTTTTCCCTGCCTGGACAGTCTCCCGCAACATACTCCAGGCCCAGCTGCCCAGCATGGTGTAAGCAGGAGCTGGAGGAGGACGGGGTTCTGCTGCCGGGTTGGTGGAGTAGGGACAAACGGGTGTGGGGTGCACAGGAGCATGTGCTAGGGGATGGCTACCTTGCCCCCCACTCCTCCTGACCTCAGGCAGCAGCAGGTGGTGCTTACCAGGAAGCTGTTGTCCTTGGGGTTGGTGGCGAGGCTCAGCCCAAGACGCATGTTGTCCTTCCGCTCTGACACATTGGACAGGGTGACCCTTCCTAGGTTGAGGGAGAAGCTCGGTCTGCAACCACATCCTGACCACCCTCTGCCCATAGCCTGCTGCTGTCACTGGTCAGCCAAGGTACCTGTGGGCAGGGTCGGTGCCAGGCAGAGTCCGCCCCAATTCGCCCCGACCCCAGGGCCCCTGGCTCTCCTGCACTTTGGGATAGCCCATCAGGGTTTACTAAGGCCTTCCCCAGACCTGGCTCATTACTTCCTCACAACTCCCTGTGAGAAGAGGAAACTCAGTCTCAGAGAGGCCAAGCAAGCTGCCTGAGGTCACACAGTAAGCACACAGCAGAGCTTTCCATTTTCTGGTCCAGGGTTTTCCTCCAGCCATCTGACTGGGTCCTGACATCCCCCTGTGCCCGCACCCTGTCCCTAAACATGCCGTGGTGCCCCGCCCAGGCTGGCTTCCTCTGTGCAGTGTCCCCTCTGCACTCTCCTTCAAGCCAATTCCCATCAAAACTGACCAGTCCCAGGTCCTACTCTTGCAGTGCCTACTTCTCTGCTTGTCTGATAACTGCCATGTGACAACTGAGAGGACTTTCTCTCACAGGCAGCCATAGCCAACTTCACAAGAGCCTTCTAGAGGTGCACGGCCTTGCCTGGGAACCTCACACTGTAGTTGGCTGCCAAGAGAGGTGTCCAGGACAGGGTTATCAGCTGGGTGTCAGCAGAGGGCTGGCTCTGATAAAAATCTACACCAGGTTAGATTTTACTAGATCATTCCATTAGCCTCTGAAGGAAAGGAAATGAGCTCAAAGTCCCCGGAAGTGTGCTGGGACGCGTATGGGAGGGGTGGTGGAGGTGCTGGGAGAAGAGGGCTGGCATCTCATTAAGATATAGAGTGTGTCGGGGTGGCGCCTGTGGCTCAGCGAGTAGGGTGCCGGCCCCATATATCGAGGGTGGCGGGTTCAAACCCGGCCCTGGCCAAACTGCAACAACAACAAAAATAGCCGGGTATTGTGGCAGGCGCCTATGGTCCCAGCTACTCCGGAGGCTGAGGCAGGAGAATCGCCTAAGCCCAAGAGGTTGCTGTGAGCTGTGACGCCACTGCACTCTACTGAGGGCAGCAGAGTGAGACTCTGTCTTTAAAAAAAAAAAGACAGAGAGTGTCAGCTGCAGCCTGCTGTGAGGACCCCGCTTACCAGGAGGAGCAATCTATAAGAGGGTTAGGAGGCCTGACCAAGAGGGGTTTGCATTCTTCTTTCTAGGTGCCTAGAAGTGTGAGGCTCTGCCCAGCTGGGCCCAGCTCTACAAGGCCTGCTGGTGGGGGAGGGCACTAAGGGCTGGGTGCCCATCAGAGTCCAGCTTGTTGGACAGGCGACTATTCTGTGGGCTGGAGGATGAGGGCAGATGTGTTTTTTGTCTTTTCCTGTTTGTCCTCCTTAGTTTTTAGTAAGGCTTCTTTGGAAATCTGTCCCTCTTGGCTGTGCTAAGTGACTGTTTTCTGTTTTCTGTTTTGTCCATCCGAACATGCCAGAGAGAAAGTAACGGAAGCTCTGGGGTTTCTAAGGTGCCTTATCACCTGCAGAGTGCTGTGTGCACCTGCCCTCTCAGGCCCCTCATGGTCCTGGCAGGCCCTGGTGACACTGTTGCCATTTATAACTGAGCGAATAGAGAAGTAAAAAGGGTTAGTGGCTTTCACAAAGTCAATCGCTGATAAATAAAAGATCTGGGACTTTAATCAGACTATCTGACGTTTTGTCCTGAGTTCTGTGTTTTTCCTCTATCTGATGGCATCATGGGCCAGTGGGAACCAGGGGAAGCTCTGAGCTTGACTGGGCAATCTCTGCCTCTTGCCAGTCAGGAGAATCCCGCCTTCTATTTTCCCTTCTCTTTCCTACCTCTCTCCTGAGACTGAAGTCCTGGCTAGAGGCAGATGGGCCTGGTAGAAAAGACCCCTGCACTGGAGTCAGATGGGCTCAGGCTCACGTTCCGCTTTGCCTGTCCCTCCAAGAACTGGAGACACTGATGCCTTCTCAGCAGTTCTCAGCCCCACACAGGGCCTGGCTTCCAGAACCATATCACCTCCCCTAGCCCTGGCCCCTCAGTTAAAACCCGGAGTCCATCCCTGTGTAAGGAGCACAGACCCGGGTAGCCTCTTTCCCAGTGAGGTGTAGATGATAGACACCCCCTCCGCTGCCCTGGAGAGGGAGGAGAGAGTGTTCCTGGCACTGTGCAGCTCAGCGCCTGGAAAGGCTGTAGGAAAACCCAGGACTCAGGTTTCCCAGCCTTGTGTTTTCCACTGTGGGGATGAACTGACAGATGTTCTTTCTGCCATGTGTTTTCTTAGTGGGAGGGAGAGCACCACCTCTCAAATGGAGGGTAATTTTCCTCTGTCCCAACTCCTTTGCTACCCACTGCCTCCTGGGCTCATGCCCCAGCTTGGAAGTGTTTTCCAGGCTCTGAAGGCTTTATGTCTCCTCCTCCCTCTAGAGGGAAATGAGGTCCATTAGGAAGCCAGAGCAACAGGGAAAACCGAATCTGGTTCATGTGTCTGCGTCCCTACCTGGACCATGAACTTTTCTCAGTAGCCTGGGCCTGAGCCCACTGCCCACCTCTCTCCCTGCCCCTGGCGCCTTCTGCCCACCCACATGGCCTTTCTTATATTTGCTAGCAGAGCAAACTCCATTTCTATCTCAGGGCCTTTGCACATGCTCTTCCTCTGTCTGGAATGTTCTGCCCCCCACCTGACTCCTTCTCACTGTCAGGCGTTTACTCAAATGTCACTTGCTCAGAGAAGCCTTCCCTGACCACCTTGCTAACGTAGACCACTCCAGCCACCCCGGCCTCTTATCACAGTGCCCCGGTGCATTGCACAGCGTTTATCCCTACCTGGGATGACCTGCTTCCTAATTTGTCTACTTGACTATTGTCCCCTCTTGGCTGGGCCCCTGGGCCTTTTGTTTCTTGCAGTATCCCCCAATAACTGGTATAGTGCTTGGGGGACAAATCAGACTAGAAATTGATTCTAGGGTTGTTGAGTCCATCCTCTCTGCTTTACACATGAGCAAACTGAGGCTCAGAAAGAGGGTGTGGGCTCCCTGTGGACACACAGCAAAGAAACGCTGCAGCTGGAGGGGAGTCATAGCTGGGCCTGTCCTGGAAGCCTGTGCTCTCAGGGGGTGATGATAGGGAGCCATAAGCCACCCACCAGGCTCCCGCCTCCCTCGGACTGTTTCCTCACTGATGTCTGGGACCCAGCTGTGCTGGGTTTGAACTCCCCAGCCCTGGCGTTGATGCAGATGTGGACAGCAGGGGCCTCCACATGTGACAGAGAGCTGGCTATCCTGGTGGTCCTGGGGATCAGAGTTTGGGGGCTTTCTCCTGAATCCCAGCCTTTCATCCCTGGCTTGTCTCCTAAACTTCTGCCATCTCTCCTCAGTAGGCCCCCACTGCCCTGCCCATCCCCATCTTCCCAGGGAACCCCGCCCCTGCTCTAGGACAGGGGCTCCCTCCTGGGAGAGAGGAGGCCCAGGGTCCTGGCCCTGGGGAAGGCCTGAAATGGAAGCCAGGGCCTGAAATGGAAGCTTTTCAGCACAAATGAAGAGCAGAGCAATGGCCCAGCAGCCTTCTGACCTTTAGGACAGGGGAAGTGCTTTAGAAGACTGGTGCACATGCACACCCACCCACTCAGACACACATGTGAGCTCACATATACACTAGATTTTACAAGGGCATGGAGGCTGGGTGCTGTTCATGCTCTCTCCCCTGCTTCTGCTCTAGAACACTGAGCTTCCACTGCCTGGAAGCTGTGCAGTGAGGAGCAGCCTTCATTTCAGAGGGCAGTGCTGCGCCCTGGTTAAAGGGAGCCGCAGGCTGCCTGGTTTGGAATCTTGGCTCTACTCCTTGTAAGCTGGTGACTCTGCGCAGGTCCCCTCACCTCCATGTGCTGTCATTTCCCATGTGTTTGATGGTTAAATCTCATATGGGTACTGCAGGGATTAAAGAGTGGAAGCATTCCAGGCACACAGTGAACGTTACCTGTGATATGTGAATGTTAGCTGTTGTTATTATTTCAAAATCAGAAAGAAGACAGGACATACTTCTCTCCTGCTGGGAATGAAAACCCTGAGTTGAAGGGCATGGATGACTGCAGCACTAGAGGGCTAGGTTTAAATGCTGGAGGCCCCAACAAGCTATGTGACTACTGGAAAGTTTCTTCCCCCCTCTGGCCTCAGCTCCTCATCTATAAAGTATGGGAGCGATATCAGTCAGGCCACCTCACCATGGGGCGGCTGGGAGAGCCAGTGTGCCTGTGGACACAGATGTGCATGAGGGCCTGCCTTGTTCTGGACCAGCAGCCCACGTTACCCAGGTTGAGTTTGGTGCAGTTTCCATCCATCACCGGACACTTGTACACATCTCCTGTCTTCTGGTGGCCATTGGTTTCCAGCGGGGCACCCACGACCAGCCTGGAAGGAAGAGAAGACAAACAAAGACACTGGGGGAGGTGCTCCTTGCTGACAGAGGGTGGAACCTGGGGGCAGTGTTGAGGGGAAGAGCGTGGGCAGGGCGGGAGGGAGCCCCAGAGGAAGTCGTGGATGAGCAGCTGCATGCCGACCCTTGGGCTTGGACCTCTGTCCCCCTGCGGGAGGGATGCTGTGCTTTTAGCAAAAAGTCACTGTGGCCCATTCCAAGCCCTTGCCAGGATCTGGAGAAACAGAGATGACGATCACATGGATCTGTAACAATTGGGATGGAGGCAGAGGAGGAAGTGATGCTTGAGCTGGGTCTTAACAGATGAACGTGACTTTGGCAAACGGTGGGACAGGGTCAATGGAAGTCATTCTGGCAGAGAATGATGTTTTTAGAGCCACAGAGTGTTGGGCATCTGCCATTTCCTGCAGGGTTCTCTTTCCTCATCTTATATGGAAGGAAGCTTTTCAGCTGGTGACACAGGTGGGCTACTAAGTCTTTGCTCAGGGTGGACAGGGTAGTTGGTGGGCTGAAGAGTGACAGGGCTGCCACACAGCTGGGGCTCCTGCCTTGAGCTTGTGCCTTTGTGACCTAATTTGGAAAAAGAGTCTTTGCAGATGTCATTAAGTTAAGGATCTCCAGTTGAGAGCATCCTGGGTTATCTGGACAGGGCCTAAATCCAATAGCAAGTGTCTGTATGAGTGATACACAGAGGGGAGACAGGGAAAGAGAAGGCCATGTGAAGGCAGAGGGAGAGGAGTGAGTGATGCCACCATAAGCAATGGGATCTGGAGTCACCTGCAGCTGGGAGAATCAAGGAAGGTTCTCCCCTAGGGCCTTCAGAGTGCAGACCTGCTGCCATTTTGATTTGGGACTTCTGTCCTCTAGAGCTGAGAGAGAATACATGTACGTTTCTGTTACTTTAAGCCACCCGGTTGGTGATAATTTGTGACAGCAGCCCCAGGGTGCTTACATACCTTGCTGACACAGGTACATATTTCAGGGGCACATGAGGAGCCACTTATTCCTGGACTGCCCACCATGGTGGCAGTGCCCTGGATGAAAGCCTGTGACCCTTGAGGCCAGGGAGAATCCTGCTTCAGACTGGAGGCCCAGGTGCTCTCCTTAGGGTTCCCACGGTCCCCCCTTCATCTCTGACCCAGAGGGGGCAGCACCGTCTGGGGGCCCAGAGTGGCCCAGGATGCTGTCCGGAGTGAGGCCCTTCAGAGCCCACCTGCCCGCTGGGTCTACACAGAATGCTCTGTCAGTTCTGGGGCCCTCTTGGCCCATCAGAACCAGCTCAGCTCTCTGCTCAGGCTATAAGCTACTAGGGTGGCTCAAGAACGGTCCCTTCCTGGGACGAGTGGTACTGTGATAGGTGGGGCACCCCAGCCCGCCACAGCCCCAGAAGCCTCCAGATCCCAAGGAATTGAAAATAGATGATGGTGGAATCTATTCCACAGGGCACAGAGGCAGTGAGACTTTCTGGAGCCCTTTACACCCTGCTCTTCTAGCAGCTTCCCCCCGCCTGGCCACATAGCACAAAGGAGAAGCTGCCGCTCGTGTTCTGACTTAAGATGGCTGTGAGGTTCAGGCTACGTGGGACTTAAGTGGCTTCTTGTGGTCAAACGCCCCCCTGCCCCGGCCCCTGCCCACCTCAGTGCTGTCAGGAAGGAAAGCCAGGTCTGAAGTGGGAGCGAACAGACCTCTGTTTGAAATTAAGTGTCTGTGAAATAAGAGCTGAGGTTTCTCCCCTGGGGAGCCAGATAATGACAGATTCTAAATATATTCCCTTATTAAGCATGCCTAATTTTGACTGGCAGGAATTAATTGGATCTATAAAATCTGTTTGTCTAGACAAGGTGATTTTTGGCTACTTAACTCTAAAAGTGATGGTGTGGTCAAGGTCACTCCATTCTTTCTAACAGAGAAAGAGAGAGAGAGAGAGAAAGGTCAGTAAGGGAAGCTCAGGCTCTGAGCTTGCTTTTCCAGCTGCTCCAGTTTTCAAGGTCAACTTAATGTGTGACCAAGCCTTCTGAAGGGCTGCGTTCCCTCCTGGGCACCACTGCTAGATGGTGGGTACTTTCTGGGAAGGATACTTTCAAGGAGCACCTCACAGGGTATCTCTGGAAGGAGTAAGGCACAACACATTTTAGATATGAAAAACCATGGCCATTTTCTAGAATAGCTAGCACCATGTGTCTTCTAGAAAACACCCATCAGCCCCACAAGAGCAACTCCTCACAACTCTTCCTATTCTTAGAGTGGATTTATGAGGTCCCATCGCCCTACTTGGAGGGGCTGGGTCCTCATGCTGGTTCTGTTACCAGTTTCCTGTGTGGCCTTGAGAAGTCATTTAACTTTTCAGACCTTGTTTTTTTTCCTTTGAAATGGAGCTAAAGATTCCTGCAGTGCCTACCTCCCAGGGTCACCGTGGGAAGTGACAGGAGTTAAAGGGCATTGAGAAATAGAAGGGGCCGGGTCTAAGGAAGTTATGCACAAAGAGTGGTGGCTTCCTAGAAGTTATGTGTTCCCGGTAGTGACCAAGATGGGCAATCTGGCAGTAAATTTACCAGGTTGCAGTGACCCCAAATTTGCGACAAGACTGGGCTTTGTCCTGTTCAAAGAACAAGGGCCACTCCCCACATCTCATCTCCATTCTCTCAGACATGGTTTCTCTGGGGGTGCTCAGCACCTCATGAGGTAAGTGCTGAGGGCTTACTGTTCCCATCCTGCAGATGAGGACCCAAGAGGGCAGCTGACCCGGGCATTCTCCTGAGACAGCTTCCCCTGTGTTGCCCGAAATGTTTCTTTGCTATGAAGGGAGGGCCTGGGTCAGCCCTTCTCTCCACTTTCGAGTCTGGGCATTATGTGTGCCTGTCGGGCTTGAGGTTTTGAGGATATGATTCAGTCTCAGTTTGAGGGGATAACTGCCGAAGTGCAGGGAAAATGTTCACGTCACCACCGAGACCAGCCAAATTGTTCCTGGGGTCTGGCACCCCTGCTACCCCTTGCGGCCTCAGCCTTATATAGCCGTCTGCAGCCTAGGGGCCTGTTGTGGCTCTCGGGGGCTGGATACTCTATACCTTCTGGCATGGGTACCCGGTGGCAGGGCAAACCCAAAGGTCGTGGTGAGCATCGGGCTGTTTCCACGGGCTGCATGCAGTGAGTCACTGGCTGTGGGCTCCCAGCATTCTTCCCCTGCAGGCGCAGGGAGCAGGGATTCGGCCGATGGGACAATCGGTAGCAGATGTTCCAGCCATAGCCCCGGAGGACTCCTGCCCTGGTGACTACCCTCTAAGAAGGGCCTTGCCAAGGGAGGATGCTCCCTGAGGAGATGGCCACCTGAGGAAGGGTGCTGGGCTCTTCAGCTCTGGGAAGGACACAGGCTAAGAGAAGTGGTCCCTGGCTCTTGGGATCTCCTACCTGACTCCCTGCTTTGCACCCTCTCCAACAAGGACCTATGGGGACTCGTCCTGAATTCTGCTATCCTTAGTGCCATCCTTTCAGGCAGTTTTGGTCTCCAAACTTTTAAAATTGTGATTGATCTATCAGAGAGAAGATGGTATGTATCCCCAGCATGTGTAAATTTATATGTAAATCACATCAGTGTAAACCAATTTGTATATTAAACATAAGTGCTCCTGTTTTTTCAGATAAAATATAAACCTAATAGAACGTGAATCATTTTTTTTCTGTAACACCCAGCCTTCCCCCACCCCCCCATGGTATGCCCATCCTGCACTGGAGAATGTTCCTTTAAGATCCTGCACACATTCCCTGCTGCAGGAAGCCCACACTGATTAAACAAATCAGCATGTAATCCTGTTGCCTGGTGTGGCCAATGTTGGAGTGTCACGATTTCTTGAGGTCTGGGATGTTCTGATCTGCCTGCTGCGGCAGCAAAGGGTGGTCTTAAGGCATTTGGTAAAGAGGTGCCCACTGACTGAGCTAACCTTCTGTATGACAGTCTAGGAAGGCAGTGACTTTGGGAGCTTTTGCCTCTGGCCTAAGATAAATCCCTGAATTCAATAACTGGAAAAGGGATTGCTGAGAAATCAAGCATTTTCCATGCACAGAGGTTCTATGCAGAGACCCTGCTTCCATTCCAAAGTCAGTATGATTGCTTCCCTGATTTCCACTTTCCCCTTCCTGACAGTTTTCATTTCTGTTTGAAAATCCAGGGAATCTAGCTCAATTCCCAGTTCTAAGGATAGACCACAGAGCTCAGTTTAGGCCAGTTTAATCCTGCAGCTGTAGTGATTGAGTGAGGGTGGGCAAATGACTTAAATCACTCCAATCAGAGTGAATCTTAGGACTTCTGCTAGGTAGGTAGGGACCATGATTGTCTCTTTTCTCTGGATGCCACAGTGTGCGAATGCAAGGCAATTACATTCATTGACACTTAAAACTCCTGGCAGGTGTCTTGTGATGATGAAGGTTTGAGCTGATGCATTGAGAGAGGGAGGGATGACAGAAGTATCAAGAGAAGGAGCTGAAGTCCTGATGTTACTGTGGACACCTGGATCAAACTATACCTGAAGACCATACTGCCACTGGACCTTTCCAGTATGTAAACAATAAATACCTTTTGTTGTATTAGTCTGAGTTTTTAATAACTGAAAACATTCTAATTTTTAGAGTCTATAAAGCCAAAAAAAGCACATAGTTAAAATTATCCTTAAAAATCCCATAGTATTACCATGCCAGAAGAGAAACATTGCAACCAAGACCAGTAAGGGAAGAACAGATTCACATCCTCCAGCTTATGCTCCATCGGGGCCTATACTTACTGTGTGAGTGGTGGCTGGAATTTCCAGCACCACACATATATTATTTCTCTCTTGTTTAAATGAATGCACAAAATCGTCCCCCGGCCCAGCCTTGTGGGAACAGAAACCCTCTTGTTCTATGCACATCCCACTTAAAACAGTTGCTCAGCGAGGGAACCCAGCACTCCAGATGTTTCTGGTTACCTGCTAACTGACCTTGAGACCATCAGAGCTGGGAGGAAACGTGGAAGTTCCTTGGACCAGCCTCAGGCAAGGCATCCAAGCTTCACAACAGAGCAGTGCTGCATCTCAGAGTAGGCCTTGGCAGAGCTGGCCCTGGGTGTCCTGACTCCCAGGCAGTGCTTCCCCCAAGCTACTGAGAGCAGAAAGCCTGGAGGCAGGGGCTAGGGCTCTAGACCCAGGTCAGCCTTTCCGTCTGATGAGGCAAATGGGAGAAGCTCAGCTCCCCAGCAGATGTGGTGAGCCTGAGGCCATGGGCACATCATGCTTAGATGCTTGGGAGGGAAGAAGGGAACCTCTAACTGATGGGCCTGACTGTGGAGGGGGTCCTGAGCCCAGAAGCTAGCATGGAATTCCTAGGAAGGGCAAGATGTAGGTTCAATCCTTTCCCTGGCCAGCCTCATGTTCTCTCTCTACAATGCCTGGACCTCACATCCCAGAAAATCCAGTTATTATGAATTATCCTTTTCATTTTAATGACTTACTTTCAATGCAATTTAACTGCACCTGATTCTGATCAGTGGCGGGGCAGTTTGTATCTCAGGCTCAGAACATGGGTGTGGTAAGCCTACAGAGAGACACCTGTCAGTTGCAGATCTGGGACTCCAAGTCCAGCGCTCTTCTCACCATCGTGAAGAACTAGAGTGCTCAGCACCCAGAGTGGGGAGAGGCCTGCCCTCTCCAGAACCAGTGGGGCCTGTCCCCACAGGGCCGCTTGCCCCTCTTCTGTCTCAACCCATTCCCTTCCTCACCTGTTTCTCCCCCTCAGCGCCTCCATCCTCCCCCTACCTTAAGCCCACACTGGTCCCTTTGTTGCTATTCTCTCCTGGCTTCATTTTCCTTCTCTGAATTCAGGGATATCAGGGAGGGAGTTCACTTGAGAAGCTGTGAACCCAACGGAACAAAGGACAGACTTTTCCTTTCGTAGGCCTTTTCTCTCTCTCCATGGAAAATGTGATCTCCTCCAGCCGGCGGAAGCATGGAGGCTAATGGGTTTAAGACAGGGCTGGGGAAGCACCGAGCACAGCGAGCCCGGTGCCTGCTGGGTGGGAGCCCTGGGGCTTCACTGGTTGGGGGTTGTGTGTGTTGAGAGAGCCTTCCCAGGGACCAGCTGGTATCTACAGGTCTTCCTGGGGTGGCTGCAGGAGCTCGTGGCTCACCTGGGCCCACACACCTGGCAAAGCCTAGACTCCTGGAGATGCATCCCTTACTCTCCCTGCCTCCATAAAACCCTCATCCAAGATGGGAAACCTGTGTGTTGGTTTTAAACACAGGTATCTATATGTGATGATTAATTTTATGTGTCAACTCAGTCACAGGGTGACCAGATTTTGGTTAAATGTTAGTCTGTGTGTTTCTGTGAATTTGCTTTTGGATGAGATTAACATTTAAATCGATAGTCTGAGTAAAACAAGTGGACCGCCCTTACATGGGTGGGCCACATCCAATTAGTTGAAGGCCTGAATAGAACAAAAAGGTTGACCTCCCCTAAGTAAGAAAGAATTCTTCCTGCCTGACTGCCTTTAAACTGAGGTATCAGCTGTTTTTCTGCTTTTGGACTTGAACTGAAACAGCTCTTTCTGGACCTTGAGCCTGCCAGTCTTTAGAAAGGAGCTACCCCATCGGCTCTCCTCAGCCTCCAGCTTACAGACTCACCCTGCAGAACTTGGGACTTCCAGTCTCCATGATGGCATGAACCAATTCGTCATAATAAATCTTTCTATATTTACGAGGGCTATCCGGATAGTAATATGGCTATCCAACCATGTAATATGAAAAATAGAGACATACATGGTGGGATATTTTTTGGACAGCACTCAGCATCCTGTTGGTCCTGTTTATCTGGATAGCCCTGATTAATACATATACATAGTGCTTATAATGTTCTAAGGGTTTTTCATGTGTTATTTCATGTGGCAGATGGTTTGGGCCCTCATTCATTGATTCATTGATTCATATGCATCTCCTAAGCTCCTGCTAAGGCAGCAGTCCCCAGTCTTTTTGGCACCAGCTCATGGAAGACAACTTGTCCACAGCCCAGTGGGGTAGAGGAAAGGTTTCAGGATGATTCAGGTGCACTACATCTCCCCTTCAGATCATCAGGCATTAAGCCCAAGCAGCAGGCAAGCTAGATCCCCCACATGTGCAGTTTCCAGTGGGGTTCATGGTCCTGTGAGTAGCTAATGCCGCCACTTCTCTGATAGGAGGCGGCTATCAGGCTGGGACATAAGCAGTGGGGAGCAGCTGTAAATACAGCTGAAACTTCTACCACTGCTCACCTCCTGCCGTGTGGCCCAGTTCTGGCCCGCAGCCTGGCAGTGGGGGACTGCAGTACAAATGCACCAAACCCGGGGCATGATGGTGAACATGATATCATCCCTGCCCTCAGGACGCCTCTGGGAAGGCAGAGCATACAGGCAGGCCAACAGGCAGTTACAACACAGCAGGGTTGTCCAAGTGGCTCCCTGACCAGCAGCATCAGCCTGCTCTGGAAGCTTATTAGATGTGTAACATCTTAGGCCCTACCCCAGACCAGCTACAGAATCACAGATGCTGGGGTCCAGCACCTGTGTTTTAAAAAAGGGCTTCCAGGGCATCCTGATGCACTTCTAAGTTTGAGAAGCTTGAGAAGTGCTTATGTGGGAGAAAAACAGAGATGCAGAGACCTTTGCTGGGCTCCCAATAAAGTTCACCCTCTTCATCACGTCTTTTGAAGCTTGGCCTCACCTTACTGTTGCTCAGCTCTCTGCCCCACTTTCACCAGGGCTGCTGTGAATGCCACGCACAGCCAGGTCTTCATTTAGGGCCCATCTCCCCAAGATGCCTTTCCTACCCAGCTGCCACGCCCCTGCTCATCAACCTGCCTGATCTTCCTCAGTTACTTTGCAGTTTTGGGTGCTGGCTTCTTGGTACACCTTTTCACTGTCCTTTTCTTCCTGTGGAATCCGAGTGGCAAGGGAGCTTGGGCCTTGTCAAGTTTTTAGCTGCAGATGCCCCAGCACCCAGAAAAGCATCTTGCACAGAGTAGGTGCCAAACTATCATTAACTGAATTAGCTAATCCCCTGGCTTAGTGGGATGACTGTGACCTGATAGCCTGCAGCTGGAGACCATTGGCCGCAGGTCCACTTGCTTTGTTTTCTTACACCTGTTGGCCCAGCTGGGCGAGTAGAGCAAGCTCTAGGAGAGGGCCCAACAGACTCCACACTATGGCCCGAGACAAGGCCATTAACTTCCCTGGGCCTCAGTGTTCTCATCTACTAAATGGGACTGAACATATCTGGGCTGCTTATTTTCTAGGGTTAGGAGATGCAGCAGTTCCTGGAATCACAAGGGGAGTGACAAATACATGTTCCTGGATCCTACTCCAGAAGGTTCTGATTCAGCCAGTCCGGGGCAGGGCTCAGGAGTCTGTATTTTCAGAAGCTCCTGGATGTACAGGCAGCGCTGGGAGTCCTTGTTGGGAGGAGCTACCGAGGAAGCAGACAAGAGGCTCTCTGGACAAGTGAAGAAGGACTTCTGGCTCTGGGACCTTCCACTACATCTGAGGTCATGACCACAGGGACCTCCTTCACCATCCAGATTACCCTGGACTGGTTTTGCTCATTTATTTTTTAAAAAATCACTTTGGTCATAAGAAAATATGTAAGAAATACTTATTTTAGTTGGTATACAAAAAGTACTAACTTATTTAAAAACGTATGATTAGCCTGGGCGTGGTGGCTCATACCTGTAATCCTGGCACTTTGGGAAGCTCAGTGGGAGAATTGCTTGAAGCCAGGAGTTCAACACCAGCCTGGGCAACCCAGTAAAACATCATCTCTGCAAAAACTTCAAAAAAATTAGCCAGATGAGGTGGTGCAGGCCTGTAGTCCCAGCTATTTTGGAGGCCGAGGCAGTGATACCTCTTGAGCCCAGGAGTTGGAGGCTACAGTGAGCTATGATCATGCATTCTAGCCGGGACAACTCTAGCTCTTAAAAAAAAAAAGGATGATTAAATTTCTTTTAAACTTGAAAGTTTTCTCCCTCCCATTCTCAATTGAGCTCTCTATAGAAAACTAGCACCAGCAACATGGGACACAGACAAGCTAGAAGACAACCTAGAATTTAAAAATGGAGTCATCCTACCCATGTGGTTCGGTACATGCTCTTTTCGTTTTGTCCATGGACACCTTTCCATGTCAGTATATGTAATGCCCCCCTTAAAACCTGTGATTAGGGCCCCTGCCCAGGGTCCTTCTCCAGGTCTTCTCTAGCTGTGTCCTTCCTGTGGGGTGAGGAGTCAACAAGATAGGGCTCAAAAAGAGCCATGTCCTCCCTTTCTGAGTACCTGGACTGTGAATCCCCTGCCCAAACAGTTTGGACCTGCTTCCAGGGCCTGACCTGGCCTCTCCTCTGGATCTGTCTTTTGGATGGAGGCTCATACCACCAGCGGTGGTAGCTAAAGTATAGCTGTTTGCTAGGGGCGTGGCCAGAGCTTGGATGTGTAGGCTACAGTGTCCTCACGTGCAAGGCCCTTTAATTATCTAGAGGAAACTGTAGGTGGGAAGAAAAGATGGATGGCTACAGCCTCTCTTTGCTTTTTTGCTGCAGGCCCCTGAGATGTTAGGAGTGGACCTGGCAGAGTCGGGTAATATAGTCTGGCCTCATTCTTTATAGTAGTTGCATAGTGCTACATTTTTTTTTTTTTTAACCATTCTCCTGTTGATGGATTTTTAAGTGGTTTCAGCTTCTTTTCCTACTGACAGATGTTTAGGTGCTTTAAAAAATTTTCCTATTGCATACCTTTTATCAATACTAATAAATAAAATGGCCTCCATGCACAAGTAGTTAACGCTTAGCCATGAAATCTGTGAACACAAAGCCTCTGCACGTTACCCTAAAGGCTAGATGTGGAGGTGGCCCTGCTGGTCTCGGGTACATGGCCGCTGGATGAGCGTCATCACAAACGTTGATTTGACAAGCTCGGCCCCCTGGCTTGTTGTGGGCCACTTTCCAGTCCACCTCAGTTTACATCCAAACAGCACTTTTTTCCTAAGCTGCAGATGTACTTGGAAGAGAAGAGGGAAGAGTAAGGGAAGGTGAGTGCAAAAGAATTTCCTAATCCATTTGAAGGGGAAAAGAGAACCTCACTCACAAAAGTGGCCAACCTGTGCCATTTACTTAGAGGGTGTCTCCTCTCTCCTACCCTAAGGGCAATCATACAGGGCTGCTTGGGGGTTCCCAACATTTTCACCTTCCTGCCCCTGTACTTTTAGTCCCCTCCTTTCAAACTCTCTGACCATCTCAGCTCCATCTGCCCTTAAGTGCCTCTTCCTCCAGGAAGGCATCCTTGATCTCTCAGCTGAAAGCCCTCTCAGTTTCGATGATGCTTTGGACCTCCTTTGTTTGTATCTTTTCTCTCCTCTAGATCATTTGCCTCTAGCTAGCAGAGAGAGACTTGGATGAATCTTTATTTTTAATTAATTACTTTCTTTTTGAGACAAAGTCTCACTTTGTTGCCCTTGCTTGAGTGCTGCAGTGTCACAGATCACAGCAACCTTAAACCCTTGGGTTCAAGCAATCCACTTGCCTCAGCCCTCCAAATAATTGGGACTACAGATGCCTGCCACAATGCCCAGCTATTTTTAGAGAGGGGTCTGGCTCTTGCTCAGGCTGGTCTCAGACTCCTGAGCTCAGGCAGTCCCGCCTTGGCCTCCCACAGCACTAGTATTACAGGCATGAGCCATCATGCCCAGCCTTGGATGCATCTTTAATCTCCCCCTGTGCTGCTCAAAGTATCTTGGACACAATCAAGGCTTAATAAGTATTTCTTGAGTGGATACATGGATGGAGAGACAGAGAAGTTTGCTCATTTTGCAAAAGTCAGTCTCTACTTTGATTCTTGGGGTGTTTCTGGGAGCAGAGCTGGGCTGAGCTCTTTTGGGGCCCCTCTGCAGAGGGACCACCAACCTTGGTGAGCCCTGGGCCCAGCTCTCCCTGGAAGGTGGCTGTGGTCTGTTCTCCACCCCCAGAGAGCACAGTATAAAAATCTCCCCTTCTCTTTTCAAAATGCCTGATAAACCCTTACTTGTTTTTTCAAGTCATGTTCAGAATGTTATTTTCTTTTGGTTTTGTAACAGTTCTCTCCTCCAAAAATGAAACATAAACACAGCACTAGTTTGGACAGATGTTTCTCAGTTGAATGTATAACTTTAATTTCTTGCTATGTGTGAGTCTGACAGTTCCTTAGCTGTTGCTTGGTAGCAAGGAAAAGGGCCTCAGTACTTCCTGCTGTCTACTCCGGGGGGGGGGGGTATGCTTCTTTTCATTCATAATTAGGACAGTGACACTTTTAACTGTAACCAGCATATACACACCCAACAACTCTGTCCATGATATCATGGACCAGGGAGGTGGCCAAAACAAGGACAGTGACTCCCAGTTGACCCAGAGAATGTCAGTATTGATCGCAATCGCACAAGTTGGGAAGAAGGTGAGGCATAATCGGGGTCCTTGTAATCCCAACCGTGTTCACCAGCCACATGGATTTGGGTAATGTAGTAAAAGGAGAAACCCCTAGAGCTGAAAGAACAGACACTTGTTTCACTCACAGCCTGCTGTGATCTACCCCAAGATGGACTAAGTGACCTGTAGTGAGTCATCTAGCTTCTCTGGGCCTCAGTTCCTCACCTGTAAAGTGAAGAACTTGGGCAGGTTCAGTTCCATTAAGTAGTTAATGAGCGCGTCTGAGTGCTGGGCTCTGAATGCAGAGCTCAGGGAAGCCCAGGCCTGGTGTGGGCCGGGAGACCTGCACCCAAGGCTTCAGTGTGCACAGCAGTGCCCAGGTATGGTGGGGGTGCAGACGGAGGGATCTTGCTTGGCCATCTGGGAGCCTTCTTGGAGCAGGCAATGGATAGAGGCTTACACGATGAGTGTCACTCAGATAAAAAAGGGCCGAGTCCACGAGGAGAGTCCTGCACAGTGGCAGTGCTGATGTGTGTCATTTCTAAGGTGATTTCCCCAGTGGAGCTTGGGCCCAGGATGGACTCAGAGAAATAGACAAGTCCCCACCTTCACAGAGCTCATGGCAGAGTCACCCTCAAACCCACTCATGCCATTTGTTCTTCCTCCCCAGCCCTGCCTCTCTGGCTTTCCATATCCCTTCCCCTCCCCTCTCACTTATCCAGACAGCTCTATTGATAGTGCCCCCGAGTACAGACAGATGGTCCCATGTCTGTGTGGGTTGATAAGCATCACGTTGTCCCCCAGTCAGGTTGCTCCCACCTGTTTCCTGGGGTCCCTAAATTCCTGCCATTGGTCATCCCTTTGGATTCAGGCATTGAGGGTCACCCTCAACTTAAGCTTGGAAAGGAGTTAGCCTAAGAATCCATGAGAACACACCGGCCTCTTAAAAAGTATTAAGTCAGTGATTCTGGCACTCAGCTGGGCATTAGACTCACCTGGAGATGTTTAAAAACATAGATTCCCACCTGCTACCTCTAGGGAGTCTGTCTTGGCACTTTCTGGACTTGATTGACAAATCTGTGTTCCTTTTTAACTTTCACAGGTGATTCTATTCTGCGGCCAGCCTTGGGAGCCCTTGGATGATATTATCAGGCCATTACCAGACTTTGAAATAATGCAAAACAGTTCACATGGGGACAGGGTGCAGGATGTCCAACCAATAACTAGTTAACAGACACTGGGATACCCCATCACCCACCTTCAAAGCACTTTGTAGGAATAAGCAAATAAATTGGTGCACAAATTAATGCTTGGGGGATTGTACATATCACCAGGGATTGTGCTAGGAGCTTCCTGTGACATTGAATTAATCTTCACAATGACCCCAAGGCAGAGAGGCAGCCTTCCCATTTTGAAGCCAAGAAGGCTGCAACACAGAGAAGCTATGTCACCCCTCTGGTTAAGAGGCAGCAATTTGGCTGCACTCCTTCTGAGAGGTAGATGGGGCATAGGCCAGCAGAGCGCACGGAAGCTGTTGCATCAGGGAATCACTGGTTATGCAGGCTCCTTCAGAATACTTTGGTTCAAAGCTAAGGGTTATCGTCCTCCTCTCTCTCTGGATTGTGACTAATGGCTATTCTTACAGAATTATTCTTATTTTGAGAAGCCATACAGAAATAGAAAGTCTAAATGGAATGATTGGAAGGTAAAGTCTGTCATTACATTTTGGAAATGTCATCCTTCTGGGTTACAAATCATTGGCTCAAGAGTATGGTGTCCCTCAGGGGGGACAAGGCAAGCAAGAGCTGCTGTCACAGAGCAAGCTATTCAGCAGATAGATCCATCCTCTGTCCACCACCCACCTGCCCTCCTGCCCGACTTTGCTCTGGATGGGCCCGTCCAAGCTTTGCAAGGAGAAGGAAAGGCCAGGAAATCTCAACCTCTCCCATCAGCCCTCCAGCCCTGTATAACAAGGACACTCAGCTTCCGGCTTTCCTGAGATTTAGCTTGGGTCACACCCAGACATCTAGAATAATCTCTCCTCCTGCTATGTCTCCTTCTGTGGGCCTGTGCCAAACAGTGAAGATGCCCCCTTATTACTTTCTTATTAGCTCCTTCTTTTCCATCTCATTTTTTCCCTCTTTTTTTGCTTTCCCGTTTTATTTTCCGTTTCTCTTAATTGGGTTTTTCTAAAACTCTTTTTCCATCTCTCCATGCAAATTATTGGCTCGGCGTGACTCATCAGGGCCAAACCAGAAAGAAAAAAGGAAAGAGGGAAAGTGAGGAGGATTTAGGAATTCAACCAGAAATGACGGAAGCCTTGTCAAGATAGTCTCGCCCTTGGTGGTGTGTCTGAGTGCTGCAGCTGTGTAGATGGGAAGGTGCCAAAAGAGAAGAAAAGTAGTTGAAAGGTTGTAAAATCCCAGGGGACCCTCAATTCTTCATGAGAGAGTCAGGGAAAGTTAGAAGAAGGTATTCTATCCAAGCCTGGGGAAAACAGGGGTCAGGTTAAGTAGTAATGGATCACAGTTAATTTTAGTGAGAAAAGCATTTATGTCACACTGATTTGTTTTTCTAATTGTATATAAGCTTAAATAATGCCAACTACATTCAATGGTTTTCAGTAAGAAGTTCTAATGGAAGCCATGGTGCCCAGAGTTAGGACGCAATGGGAAGCCACTGTGATTGGTGGAGGAGCTATCAGCATGTCACCTGGCTCCCTCTAGTGTCAGATATGATCATTGCAGATAAAGGGTCAAGGAGCAATTAAATATGAGGACCAGCCTTGAACTTTCAAACCCATGAGCTTATAGAAGAAAGCCACTCTCAAGACAGAGGGAATTGCAGCATGAGTTTATCCTCTCCCTCATGTGAAGAACTTCTCTTTTCTCTCCTGCACTGGCCTTAGGAAGAGTGTAGGGGTCACAGAGGGAATGGCATTGGCTTCAGAGAAGGACAGGAAGCGGGGGCGGGGGGGTGTGGAGCCCACAGGCTGTTGAGATTGGCGGGAGGGGTGAGGGCGGGAAGAGGTGGTGGAGAAGATGCGGAGTTGGCCAATCTTTCCTGGCTTCCCTGAGTTGCCCAAATTAAATTTATTTCTTGGAGGTTAATAACCAAGAGGCTTTGTTCTCAATGCTTCTACTACTGGGATTGTGAGTCTTAGCCCTAAAGCATGCAATGGTTGGCCCCCTGCCTTTCTGAGTTCAGCACTGAGGATGCTGTGTGGCTCTGGGGACTGGCCTTAGCTTCATCTCTGGTTGACCACTTGTGTGTGTGTGTCAGAAGTTATGCGGGCCCCTCACTGACAGATACTTCTACTTCTGGGACTTTCTTGTGTTGGTTTAGCATTGAAAAAAAAAAATCAAGGAGCAAGGAAGATACAACAAGGAGAGAAGAGAAAAAAAATCGCCTGAGAGGTGCAAGGATCCTCTGGATCCATTTCAGGCTGCATCTTAAACACAGGCACCGCCCAGAATCCTCACCTGGTTCTAGGGCTAAAGGTTTTCCTTGGTTGTCTCAAGGCTGCTTTGTGCTTTTTCGGGCCCGAAGGTGTGGACTGATATCTGGATTTGCACTCTCCCACCACTCCGCAGCTCAGCCTCCTCTTGTTCGTGTGTGCCTGCCAGGGTCTGCTGGGTAGCTTGGCCCTGGGCCCTGGGCTGACATTTCCTCACAAGTGTAGTTTTTTTTTTCTCTCTCTCATATTGGGTGGTTTCATCCTACCCGGAGCTTTGCTTCTATAGTGATTTATCCTTTAACCAGAATGAGTCATGGTGCTGGATTTTATATGTTCCAAGAGAAAATAGCAGTGGGCATTTAGGCATGGTGGTGTGGGGAGCCTTCCCTGGGGGGCCCAAGCCAGAAACAGAGCTTAGAATGTTCCTCAGCAAGACTTTCACAGTAATAAAGGCTGAGGCTGCCACAGGCCTGACAACCAGCATGGTCACTGATGAAGAAGGTCAGACTTGGGTGGGTCTTTCTTCCCAAACAACAGATCCAGGGGCCTTTTCCTCCAAATCTCTCCCTGGACACCATATCCCTTCTTTTGGGGGAGGCCAGCACAGGGAAATAACTCATCCAGCTCCATGGTAGACACTTTGCACACTATTTTCTATTCCTTCCTCTTAAGAGTCCTCTGGGATTTATATCAACATGCCCATTTTACGGATGGAGAAACTATGACCCAGAAAGCAGATGTGATGTGCTCAAGTTCCCATGGCTTAGAAGTGCCAGTCTGGGTAGGGAACCAGATCTAGAAGCCTAAACTTCCCCTGCACTGAGGAGCCACTTAGATGTGTCTTCACACAGAAGACCTGTGTGTGCCCTGAGAACCACTCCACACCTATGGAAAGGGCCACAAGTGAGAGCCAGGAAACCTCAGGGTTGGGAGAGGAGAAAATGGTAGGGCTGGAGGGCATCACTTCTGGGCCTAGGCTTGATAGCTGATCGTTTTTGCAGATTTATTCCTCAGAGGTGAATTGTCACCCCCAAATTTCACCATTAGTGGGTTTCTAGTTTTAGATATGGTAGACTCTAGTGCAAATGCAAACACAGCATCTGGGAAGGTCAGCACAAGGCCATCATAAAAGAATTATCACCTTACCCAAATTAGAATTTAACAGTAGCTATCTAGTCCCAATCTTGAGATGTGGGATCCAGGATGGTTGGTAGACTTATCTCTTGGCAGTGTTCACCTAAGTGCTTGTTAACACATTGCTGACCTGTCCCAAGTTACCTGGTGACATGGATAATTTCTGCATAAAATTGCTGGTCAGCAATGTGTTAACATAGCAGCTGTTCCCTGCTTCATTTCTCCCAGTCTCAGTTCCCAGTTGTCCCAATTCGGCCTAGTTTATTCTTTCTCTCCTCCTATTTCTCAGCTGTTTATAATATAGAATCATCAGTGCCTCTAACATCTTAACACATTGTTGATCGGCAATTTTATGCAGAAACCATCCACGTTACGGGATAACTCGTCACTGGCAACCAGGCAGAAACAACACAGTGTGGAAGCAATGCTGGGCTGGGAGTTGGGAGACTTAGGTTTTGGTTCTGCTTTTTGAATTTCTGTACGACCTTGGTCTAGTCTCTTTCTATCTCTGGGCCTCAGTTCCCTTATTTGTAAAATAAGGGCGTTAGGGCAAATAATTTCTAAGACGCTCCAAGGCCAGGGGAGACGTCACAGCTGGTAGAGCAGCCTCAAAGGCCCACCCATGGGCCAGAGTGGTCCGTTTGTGACTCTTGGGCCTACTCTAGCCATCTTGTCCCCCTCCCCCTTCTGCCTCTGAGGATCAGGGCCTGCTGAAGACCAAGGTAATGGTGGCCCTGTATTCAGGCCAAGGAACTGCCCTGCGGTCTCCATAAGTAGAAGACTCTATCCAGACAGAGACTCTGGGGGAGACATGGGTATCAATTTATGCCAAGCAGGCCCATCCCAACCCTTGTTCACCCCAGAGGTTGATGAGTGTCCATGCCCTGCATGATGCTAAGCCTCTGGGGGGTGGTGGAGAGGGGTGTTGGCAGGATCTGCGCTTATCCATGGTGGGCTATTTGCTCCCCAGCCTGGAGGGTTTCTGGGTCTCCCTCCCTGTCCACTGCTCAGTCCATCCACAGGATATCCAATCACACACCCTTTTAGCATCTGGTCACACAGCCCTAAGTTAAGTTGTTGCAAAGGAATCCCAAAGGACTTTTCAAAGAGACGGGAAGGCTGTCTAGGACTCCGGGGAGTGCAGCCACCATGTTTGTCCCTCCATTGCCAAGGATGATGAAAGTGATACTTAAAAATGTTCCTTTTGCCGGGTATGGTGGCTCACACCTGTAACCCTAGTACTCTTGGAACCTGAGGAGGGTGGATTGCTTGAGCTCAGGAGTTTGAGACCAGCCTGAGCAAGAGCGAGACTCTGTCTCTACTAAAACTACAAAGAGTAGCTGGGACCTGTGGCGGGTGCCTGTAGTCCCAGAGACTTGAGAGGCTGAGGCAAGAGGATCTCTTAAGCTCAGGAGTTTGAAGTTGCTGTGAGCTATGACAGTGCAGCACTCTACTCAAGGTGACAGAGTTGAGACTCTGTCTCAAAAAAAATGCTCCTTTTTCCCCAAGAGAAGGCTCTGTTCTCTACAAGGACACCCCAGGATTTAGAGGACAGAGGCTTCGGCACACCCTGCAAGTGCTGCTGCATCTCCTAGCCCCCCTTTCCCTGACTCTGCCAGGATGCCCTTCCTCCATCTCTTCTGGGCCCAGGGCTCCTCCCTCATGCTCCCCTTATTTTGTGCACTTCTCTTCCCTCCCACTCCTGGCAGCTTGTGGGGTGGGGGGAGCCCAGGCCCACTGCAGTAGGTTGGCAGGGGCTAGGCAACTCCCCTTCTGGGTACCAGGCAGGCCACTAAGCCTAATGTCAGTGGTGGCTTCACACAGAAGCAAGGAGGCGATAGGACAGGGTGGCCTTCTCTTGCTTTGGCCACTCCCAAACCCCATCTCTATCAGAGACTTGGGTGAGGGAGCAAAGAAGGGAGGGGAGGAAGGACAGAAGGAGTGGGGAGGTGGGGACTGAAGGGGGAGGGGCAGAGGAGGAGGAGTAGTAGAAAAGTTGAGGAAGTAAGGAGCAGGGTGGGGAATCCTCCAATTAGGATGAGGAGGAAATAGGTAAAGAGAAGAAAAAGGGAGATGGAAAAGTCGGAGTTGGCAGAGGAAGGCCTAGGAGGAAGGGGAAAGGGCCCCTGGTGGATCACGTGAAAGAGGTATGAGCAGATCCCCTCAAAACAGCCCCTCTCCGTCCTCTTTGCCCCACCTCCCGCCCCCATCCTGGCTGTGTCACCAGGGAACAGTGACATGGGAACAGTTCCCACACCTGGGAACAGTGACATGGTGCAGAGTCTCTGTGTGTTGTCACCAGCTTAAGACACTGGGAAAAGACATCCCTGGGCCTGTAGAGTGCAGCTCCCAGACCAGCAGGACCAGCACCACCTGGCAAGTTCTAGAAAAGCAAATCCTTAGGCCCCTATGAATTCTGACCTATGGAACCTCAGGAGGTGGGTGGCCCAGGCTTCCAGGGGTTTCTGGTGCCTGCTGAGGTCCGGGAATCTTCACCCTAAAGTACTTAATTCCAGACATTTTACATGTGTGACAGTAAACACTTGTGTGGGCTCTAGACTTTTCTGTGTGCTGATGTGTACCCAGAATATTCCCTCTCGTGCCCAGGGCTCTGGTCCTGGCAGAGGCTGTCCAGTGTGGTGAGCTCTCCAGCTGGAACCCCCTCAGCAGCCTCCTATCTTGGGCTGATAGGGCCTCAGGGTGCTGTGCCCACCCTCCTCCTTGCAATCCTCCCCACCCTCCACGTCTCATAGTCCCTGCCAATCCTCAGCTTTCTCTCCCTCTTCCGCACTCACACTTGTGACACCCTGCAGTTCTTCAGCTGAGCTTCCTTCTCCCTGCAGAATGGAGCCCTCCGGATACACTTCTAGGTTTCTGCCCTGATATCCTGCCCAGCAGAAGGTCCCTGTGCCCTGCTGCCATCTGGCCATCTGTATCCAGATGATCCTGGCCAGTAGATCCAAAGCTCGCTTACCTGTTCCCCCAAAGCCTGCACCCTGTTGCTGGATTTTGCTTTGGTGTTAATGGCACCACTTTCTTCCCAGTCAGCGGATATGTCCTCAGTCATCATTTATTCTCTGTGGCTCCCAGCTTGCTTCCTTGTGCTCTTGCCCTAGCTCACTTCTGTTGTTCCCTGAACATTCTATGCATGTTCCTACCACAGGGCCTCTGCGCTTCCATTTCCTCTCCCTGGAATTCTCCTTTCTCAGGTATCCCTGATTATTTCAGCTTCTTCCTTTCTTTCCGGTCTCTGATAACCATCTCCAGGCCATTTCGGCCTTCCTTGCCAGCCTGTATGAGACAGCAGCCCCTGTCCTTAATGCTTTTCCATTACATGGATCACCACCTGACAGATGATGGACAAACTAATAATACATATGCCCCACTGGAAGAACAGCTCAATCAGGGGACGGACCTTTCAATTCTGTTCCACATTGAATTCCCAGGCCCTGTTATAGGTACTCAGTATTAATTAAATAAATGAATGAACTATGGGTGCTTATAGAGTATGCCTCTTTGTCAAGAGTCTGCCCCTTAGGTAGAGCAGCCCCTCTGCTCACCTAGATATCTACAGCCTTCCCTCCAGACCCTTTCCTCCAGAGTCTCCTCCTTCAATTCCATCTTCCAAACTGATCATCCAAAATTACAACTCTGGTACCCACCTCCTGCTTTAAAACCTCCAGTGGCTCCCCATTACTGCCCAGATGCAGTCCCCTCATGCTGGTCGTGAGGAATCTCGGTGATCTTCACCATCCCAGCCTTCAGACTCACCTCTCTGCTTTCTGTACCTTCTCCTGCAGTGATGCGGGACAGTGTCCTTTCTCTGCATTCTTACCCACACTGCTCCCTCCATGTGCTACTCTCACCCTTATCTGCTCTCAACACCAAAATCCTGCCTTTCTGGAAGCCCCCTCCTTCACAACCCTCTCCTGCCTCACACAGAATCCCGGGATCCTTCCCACACATCCCTCTCTTGGTAT
>CAUYQV010006913.1:0-15787 GCA_963574575.1 Galagoides demidoff
CATCACAGCTCATAGCAACCTCCAACTCCTGGGCTCAAGCGAGTCTCCTGCCTCCGCCTCCCAAGTAGCTGGGACCACAGGCGCCCGCCACAACGCCTGGCCATTTTTTGGTTGCAGCCATCATTGTTGTTTGGCTGGCCCGGGCTGGGGATTCGAACCTGCCACCTTAGGTGTACGTGGCTGGCGCCCTAGCCGATTGAGCCACAGGCGCCGAGCCGACAGGATCTTTTTCATCAACAAATTAAAAAAAAAAAAAGAATTTGGTGAATAATACATTAAATTTTTTTACATTGTTTTTTTTTTCCCCCTTCAAATTCCAAAAAAAGTTAGCCAGTTGAATAGCAGATTTATGTGAGGAAAATACCATTCCTTTGCTATCAATCCATGGTAAAAACAAAACAAGAGCTTACAGAACTCTTGGGGTGTCACTGCTCTGTGGCTACTGAATCAAATATGTCACTGGGAAAAGTCATCAGATATTTATCTACTGAGAGGTGTCTTTCATGCTGTGAGTGTAACCTGTATTACCAGTCCAGTTAGACTGGATGGATGCAGAAAGGAAAAAAATATTAGTTTTACAGCAACCTGTACACGATCTATTTAGAAGCAAATCAGCACTAAACTTGCCTGCTGTAGATACTGCATTGCCTTCCCAGTGGCCTCTATCTTAAAAAGTCTAATGAAATTGTCTGTACCCTCATATTAATCTAAAATAATTAAGAAAAAGTCTAAGTAAATAATGATTCATTTTGTTAATGTTATAAGACTTGGACAATGCTTCTGAATTTCATGTCTTTTCTTTTTCTTTTCTTTTTTTTTGCAGTTTTTGGCCGGGGCCAGGTTTGAACCCACAACCTCCGGCATATGGGGCTTGCGCCCTACTCCTTTGAGTCACAGGCACCGCCTAATTTCATGTCTTTTCTTTTCCCCCCATGATAGTCTAAGAATATCAGTTTGGAGTTCCATTAGGATTAACAAGCCATCTTTCTTTTTTTTTTTTTTTTTTTGCCTTGGATCCGGGGACAGATTGGAACAAGCCATTTTTTTTTTTGTTACTTGTGAGAAACTGGAACACCTGGGGAAGAAAAAAGGAAAAGAAAACAATTATGAGACAAAGTGTGCATTAACTTTTGTGTTTGTGGAGAACAATAAGTAGTTAAAAATTGGATCGGTAAACTGTGCAGCTATGAACAAGCACATTTGGGTAGTTACTTTGTAACTTCTGTATCTTCACTTTATTAGAAGCTGGATGACGTCAGAGGTTTTCAAACATTTTTTGCAGAGGTTTAAAATGTTATGGGAGGCAGCTCTGTCTGTATTACTAGCGCTACTGAGGCTTGGAGTTTAAGACCTGCCTGGGCAACATAGCAAGACCCTATCTGTTTCTACTAAAAAGATGTTGTGGGGAACACACACTCATACATGTATATGTTTTTAGTGTGGTGTGACTTTATTTATTTATTTTTTGAGACAGAGTCTCACTTTGTCACCCTCGGTAGAGCACCATGGCATCACAGCTCACAGCAACCTCAAACTCTTGGGCTCAAGAGATCCTCTTGCCTCAGCCTCCCAAGTAGCTGGGACTACAGGCACCTACCACAGCACCCGGCTATTTTTTGGCTGTAGTTGTCGTTGTTTGGCAGGCCTGGGCTGGATTCGAACTCATCAGCTCCAGTGTATGTGGTTGGTACCCTAGCTGCTGTGCTACAGGTGCTGAGCTTATGGTATGATTTTAATTTGTAAGGTTAGTATTGAATACTTATGAAGCAAATAGCTGAGAATAATTATGATACTTTGAAGAATACAAACACTTGAAATTGCAGGTAAAGGTGACCGTTATAGATTCAAAATACAATTTATATTTGCATTTTGATTGCACAATATGGAGAAAATTCTGACATATAGAATAAATGTAAATGCTAAAGTGGCAAGAAGTTTTTGTTTTCTGTTTTTCTTTTTCTTTTCTTTTTTTTTTTTTTTTTGCAGTTTTTGGTTGGGGCTGGGTTTGAACCCGTTACCTCTGGCATATGGGGCCAGCACCCTATTTCTTTGAGCCATAGGTGCTGCCCCTGTTTTCTGTTTTTCATTTGTCTTGCAATCTGAGGATAGTCTTTATTTTAAAGTTCATACAAAAACTTTATAACTCAGTAACTCAGCTCACTCAGTTAGTTAAAATTTGGTATTTAGCACATCTGAGTGTGTGTGTGTAAGTGTAACTGCCCTCTACTCAGTACCACGTGCCTGGCACATTGCTATGAACTTCACATGCTGTGTTTTACATTGGAATTAGAGTAGATTTACCATCATACCCACATTTAACTTTAATCACTGGAAAGAGCAAGAAGGATAAAAAGAATGATTAAAGAGCTCAGTTAATTCTGCCCCACATTCCTCGGGTGTGTGTTTTAAAGTTACTATTTTACAATAATGTAAGAAGTAACTTTAAATGTTATCTGTTTTGATTTTTTTGTTGTAAAAGAGAAGCAAATTCCTATCTTATATATTTAGTCTGATTTCGTAAAAATACCAGTACAGGTTGTTCGTATGGGACAAAGCTCAATGGAACTAAATGTATTTGATATATATTAATACTTGTGGGTTGTTTTAGACATTTAATTGGAAAATTAGATTTTAATGATAAAAACATTATTAATTATTCTCTGAACTTACAATGTAGTTCTTTCTCTTCTAGAATGCTTTCAGTTTTTATATGGTTGCCCAATAAATTTGCAGAAAAGCAGAAGTTAAATTTTCTAAAAATAAAAATATCAGCTTCTATTTCTCAGGAAGCTCGTGCAGCCACTCTCCAAAGCCTTCGCTGCTCTGTATTTTGTGTTAAACAGCACAAAACTGTAGCTGTGGAACTCAGTGAAAACAAATAGGTAACTGTTCCAGATAGTACTAGTTAATTATAAATGCAGTCATCAATAGATTTCTTGGGTTTTTTTTTTTGCATTGAATTTGTAAGTGATTCTTTAAAGAGTTAGACAGTAGGATCTTTAAATATCTTAGTCCACTGCATTTTCATGTTTTATTTTATTTTAAAATAAAAAGGAAAACTATCATATTGGCTCTGACTATTCTTTGTCAGCTTCTAAAGGCATGCATGTTTATTGTTAAAGGATTAAAATGTTGGATATTGATTTAAAAGTGAAACTTGACTAGGTGAGGTGGCTCACAACTATAATCCTCGCACTCTGGGAGACCAAGGCAGGAAGACCAGCCTTACCAAAAATAGAAAAATAGAAAAATTAGCCAGGTGTGGTGATAGGTGCTTGTAGTCCCAGCTGCTTGGAAGGCTGAGGCAAGATTATCCCTTGAGCCCAGGAGTTCGAGGTTGCTGTGAGCTAGGGTGACACCACAGCACTCTAGCCTGGGCAAGAGAGTGAGAATCTGCCTAAAAAAAAGATAGAGAGAGAGAGAGAGAGAAAGAAAGAAAAAAAGGCAAAGAAACTTAAACACTTGTGTAATTCTGAGTTTCCATAGAACACAGTTTGAAAACCACTATATTGAATTTCTTTTTTTCTCTGTGAGTAATTATCTTTTGGCTTATTTAAAATTTGTATTTAGTTCTAGATTTTTATTTTTATTTTACTGGAAACCCCCTCATCTTCCAATATATTTTAGCTTATTCATCTTACCTTTTAGGAAATGACAGCAGTGTTATGCTATAGGGATAGACCAAGGCTTAAATGTCTTAGGGTCATCTCTTGGGATCTAAGGAAGAAAGCACATTAAATTAATACACCATAATATCATTGTAATATTTCACCAGGAAAATTACATAAAATCTTTCTTTTTTTTTTTTTTTTCAGTTTTTGGCCGGGGCTGGGTTTGGACCCGCCACTTCTGGCATATGGGGCTGGTGCCCTACTCCTTTGAGCCAGAGGTGCGGACCTTACATAAAATCTTTTTTTAGAAAATCTGATGGGAGGAGCCTAGATTTTCCTGGCTCCTGGGAAATGAGATTGTCTCATTCCTGTCAAATGACAACTCTGAAAAGACAGTGGGTTGGTGTTGTGATTTCTGCTCCCCCTAATGTTGCTAAATTAGAGGGCCTATCTTTGCTTCCCAGATATGAATCCCAAAGAGAAAGACATATCCCATATGAATACATCTGGGAGGGAAATAGAAAGTGGGCCGTGGCTAGGCTGGAGGTATTTACACAGTAGCACATAGACCCGGACTCATCACTGATGTGGTGACAGCCCCATCTGCACTTTTAGCCACGTAATTTTTGTAATATTGTGCTTCTCTGGCTGGTTAGACTGTGGCCTCATTTTATGCTCCTGGGCTACAAGTTCTGAAAAGGTGGCTTGTTTATCCTTCCATGTGGTTCTGAACGCCTGTCTCTTCTGAGGGGAATTCTCTCCCTTAGGTTCGACCCCAGAGCAGAACACACATTTACTCTCTTCCCCTGTTATGTTTTTGTTTGATGGGTTGACTTTTAGTTATAAAGGTGGTGAAAACAAAACAAACTTCCCTAATGCTGGAGCTCTATGAAGAGTCCCAAAACCACTTTTTTTTTTTTTTTTGAGACAGAGTCTTACTCAAGAGTCCCCTGGCATCAGCCTAGCTTACAGCAACCTCAAAACTTCTGGGTTCAAGTGATCCTCCTGCCTCCGCCTCCTGAGTAGCTGGGACTATACTGGCCTGCCACAACACTCAGCTAATTTTTTCTATTTTTTCTCTCTTTAAGTAGAGACAGGGTCTCACTTTTCTCAGCCTGGTCTTGAACTCCTGAGCTCAAGAACTCCTCCTTCCTTGGCCTCCCAGAGTGTTAGAATTATAGGCATGAGCCACTGTGCCTGGCTGCAAATAGCTTTTTCTCTTGTATTTATTTCACAAAAATGCAAAAAGACAAAAAAATTCAACCAAATTCTATCACTCAGTGTAGTTTCCTTAGTTCTGTTCTTACCTTTTGCTCTCTTTATCCATATTAAAATGGAAATGAAGGGCTGGGTTTGCCCTTTTCAAAGGGAGGGTCATCCCTAGTCCCTTTGCTGGTCCTATGGGAGTTGCTTGGCCTTTTTCTTTAGAACTAGCCTGTTCTAGGCCAGGTGTGGGAGGAGCCCTTGAGCCCAGGAGTTCAAGGCTGCAGTGAGCTATGATGATTAAGGTGACCAGATTTTAACATTGGTAAAGCAGGATACCATTGATGGGGGTGGAGGGGTGGGGGCGGGACCTGACAACAATGCGAACTTTGATAAGCAGGTCTCCATAATCACCTCTCAACAATTATTTGTCATTATTACAGTTTAACATTATAAAATTAACAAAAATAATATAAAACTCATATCCTGGTGAAATAGCCACATGGCAGCTGAAAACCGTATATTCCCTTACTGTTCTCCCACCCATTCATGCATTCTTTCCAAAAATTGGGACTTTTTAAAAACACCACAGGACATGGGACAAATTGTTAAAAATTGGGACTGGCCCGCCAAAAGCAGGACGTCTGGTCACCCTAATGATGATGCCACTGCACTCCAGCCTAGGTGACAGAGCAAAACCCTGTCTCTTAAAAAAATAAAGCTATGAGCTCGGCGCCTGTGGCTCAATCAGCTAAGGCGCCAGCCACGTACACCCAAGGTGGTGGGTTCAAATCCCCAGCCCGGGCCTGCCAAACAACAATGATGGCTGCAACCAAAAAATGACTGGGCGTTGTTGCAGGTGCCTGTGGTCCCAGCTACTGGGGAGGCGGAGGCAGCAGACTCGCTTGAGCTCAGGAGTTGGAGGTTGCTATGAGCTGTGATGCCATGGCACTCTACCCAGGGGGATAGCTTGAGGCTCCGTCTCAAAAAAAAAAAATATTGCTATGAGCTGTGATGCCATAGCACTCTACCCAGGGGGATAGCTTGAGGCTCCGTCTCAAAAAAAAAAAAAAAATATATATATATATATATAAAGATAAAGAACTAGCCTGTTCTACCTGGGCTGGGCTGGACAAAGTCCCTCAGTTTAGACTGAGGTAGATTCTAAAACTTACTTCTTATTCTTCTCACCAGAGCTGGTCTCCTGGGGTTTCCTTCTGTTTGGGGGCTTAGAGTAACGCTTGTTCTCTTGCCGCACTGGCCTTCTGGGGTCTTACCTACTCCCTAGGTATTTTTTTTTGTATTCTCAAAAATCCAAGCCCTGGGACATAAACTGGTCTTCAGGGACCTTTGCTTATCTCCTTCCCTGCCTTCTTTTCCTTCTCCCTTGCTTGGTTCCATTTCCCCTTTTTCTTCCCGCTTGTTCTGTGATAGCTCTGATTAAAGAAATGCATTCACTGTGGATGTCAAGACTAAGTCCACTTTTAGTTCAAGTTCAGCTTCTGAAATGACACCTGGCCTCAGTCTCCTTGGGAGTTGCCTTCAGTCCAGCATTCTTCATCCCCATTGGACAGTATAGGATTTACACAGTGGGCCTGGGTTGTCCAATCCCGAGCATTTCTGGCCCTCAGCCTTTGTGTCCTGCCTGAGAAGAGTGTCTTTGTTACATGGGGCTTTGGGCCTTGGTAACAAACAGTTTGACCCCTGGGGCTAGTGATGGGCACACCAGCCATGTGGGAGGTCCATGCCTGTAGAACTGACCCCTGAACACCAAGGCTCAGGGGAGCTGCTCTGTGTGGCTGTACGTCAGGTATCCCCTCACACTGTTGGGAGAGTCAGGTGCTGTCTGTGGGACTGTACGGGCAGAGCACAGATGCTGACGCCTGGTCCCTCCCAGCCTTGCCCTGTGAGCCTTTTGCCTTTGGCGATGGTATCCCTTCACTGTACTCAACCACGACTGTGCATTTAACAGCTTTCCTGAATTCTGTGAACTCTTCTGGTGAATCATTGAACCCGAAGGTGGTCTTGGGATGCTGTTTCAATCATCTTCATTATAATCATCATTGCCTGTGTTGACCGTTTACTATGACGACAACTGCTAACTGCTTTATATGTTATCTATTATTCAATCTTCACGACGACTGTGTAAAGTAACTGGAGTTATTGTCTCCACTTGTCACTTCTACCACATTTATAGATAAAGAAACCGAGTGATAAGTTAAATAAATCACCAAAGGTAGAGCTGTGATTCAAAGCCAGTTTCCTGTAACTCCAGGCCCCAGGTCTTAACACTAAGCTAAAATGGCTCGTTGTAACCATCTCCCCGGCTGGGGAAGGTGGCTGTCTCTGTCCTGTCGTACATTCTGCATTGCTTGTCTGTGGAATGCCTCCAGCTTAGTTCACTTCTCTTTTGAACACTCTCTCTCTCCCTTTCTTTTGCTTCTCCCAACCTAAGGAGTAAGAGACCAGGTAGCAGAGATTTTAGATATAAAAGGATACATTCAATAACAGTATCATAGAATCTCCCTGCAGAAGTAGAAATGCTACTGTGTGAAGTGTCACCAAGCATTGCGGGAAACATTTAGTCCCTGCATCCTGGGACAATCATGTTCAATGTGGAACCAGTTTCACAGCCTGTTAGAATGCAAATATAACCTTGTCCAAGACTGCATGAAGGGGCAGAGAGAAGAATGTGGTGAAGAATCTGTCTGTGTGTGTGCGTATACATGTGCGCCTATACTGTATGCATATGTGTCTCATGGGAACAGGACAATAGGTTCAAAACTCTGCCCAGGACCGCATGGGAGACCACTTACTCTGAGCAGTCTGGTCTGAGTCACATATCTCTTCTGTGTTCCATCTCAGCATCCATGTGACTGAGGCATGTCTGTGCTAGCCTGAAGCTCTGCCAGTTATCTGTGGCTTAGATTTTAGCCAAGCAGGTTGGAGGCTGCTTGTTTCTACGCGTTGTGTCATGTGAACCTTAGGAGATAGAATGTGGTCTCATAGGACTGACAGTACATCTCCTCCAGCTCAGAGAAATCCAAGGCTGTGTATTAACGGGGTTAAGCAGGCTTCCTCTGGAGGAACTCGTGCTTGGGGATGAACCAGCTGAGAGCAGTGTCAGAAAACCAGCCTGCCTGCAGCGCGTGAAACGTTCCCGTGCCTTTCCTCCTTCATCTGGAAGGATGGGCCCCCTTTACTGAACTAAACAGGTGGCACTTTTAATGCTGGCAACTCTCACCGAGCCTGGATTCTAGAAATGCAAGAGAAGCAGGGAGGGAAAATGAGACATGGAGACGTGAGAGAGGCAGTGCTATAGAGGGAGGGGTGTTGGATGGAGAATGCATTAGAGTTTGGGGGCAAATGAAGGCCTTTAGAAACTAGCTGTTGTTGGCTGGGTGCGGTGGCTCACACCTGTAATCCTAGCTGCGCTTTGAGAGGCCAAGGCGAGAGAATCACTTGAAACCAGCAGTTTAAGACCTGCCTAAGCAACATGGCTAGATGCCAGCCTCTACAAAAAATAGGAAAAGCTGGCCGTGTGGGGTGGTTCATACGTGTAGTCCCAGCTTCTCAGGAGGTTGAGGCAGGAGGATCACTTGAGCTCAGGAGTTACAGTGAACTGGGATGATGTCATTGCACTCTCTAGCCTGGGGGATAGTGTAAGAAACTAGCCATCACCAATCTTATAGAATAGCAGGCACAACTGTTTGGAATTGACTACTGATCCAAGATGAAAAGGACTTTTCCCCCTTAAATAAGTTCCTATAAAATCAAGCCACAGCCAACACCTGACATTAGCCATTTGTTGTGGTTGCGAGGATTCCTTGTGAGTCAGCGTTATCAAGGCTGCCCCTTCAAATTGTGGGGTGAACCGAAACCTGTTTACAAACCTGTTTCTCAGCCGAGTTGTCTGCTTTTACTTCTAGGAGATGGAAACTGAATCTGCTAACTGATTTTACATGGCCTCCCATTATGGCAGCCCACATATACCATGTTTTTGTGGTTACTCAGTAAACACATTTTGCTGATGATGATAACAAGGCAACACAATTGAAAATAAAATATTTTCCCATTGCCAAATTTTCCAAGGCAATATTGTTCTAATCTTTTAAAGGCGTGGATCCCTTCATGTCTCTGAATTCTAAAGATACTTTTTAAAAATAAAATCACTGTTTCTAAGGAGAAGTCCTAGTTTGAAAGTGTTAATTATGTATTTCTATAAATCTTTAAGGAAAATTTACCTTTTTTTATTCTTGTGGAATTTTAAATGACTGTACAAACACATTTTCCAAGAAACACAGTTTTTTTCTCTCTCCCATCACCAAAAAGGAAATTACATAGAAATGACATTTCTGGCCATGTTTGGCTGAGCCAGGCTGCCCTGCTCAGAAACCATCACCAAGACCCTGTCCTCACCAGAAATTTACCATCTGAGAAAGGGCCCATGTATTAAAACAGCAGTCAGCAACTCTGTGACCAAGTTAATCAAACCCAAACACACAAAATACCTCTTTTGATAGAGTAAATGCTCATTCAAATAGTAGAATTTTTTGGTAACAAAAGTGCCCTAAGTTTCTTACCAAGGCCTGCTTTTTGTTGAAGTCAGTTTGCTCGTGAAAATGAGCCTGCTAGCTATAAGGGTGGTTGTTTGTTCTGCCCTCAGCAGGTCAACTTGATTTAATGTGGAAACACTTTTTAAGCCCTTTGGGAGAGACATATTTTGAAGAAGGCCCTTAAGAGTTATAGGGTTTTGGTGATGACCTTAACTCTACTATTTACAGAGTGACTCATATTTGCACAGTATTTTTGCATGCATTATTTTATTTAATTCCAAGGGAAAAGTACTGAGTGTTTCACCATCATTTCTGTTTAAGAAATAGATCTAGGCGGGTTGTTATTTACTTTATGGCTGTAAGGAGGTTACTAAAAGAAGAGGTTTTAAACTTTTCAATATTCATGTTTTAGTACTCAGACCTTCTGACCTGAACTTTTTACTTGTCAGAACAAATTGTGTTTGGACAACAATATTTAAAGGCCAACTACAAAGAGTGTTAGTTCATCTTGTTTCTCAAGTACAGGGTGTCCATAAAGTTTGTGTTCACACATGAAGTTTATGGACACCCTCTGTGTGTGTGCGTATGTATGTATATATACACATACATACACATATATATTTTGCTTAGTACAGCATCATATACAAGTGTGAATGATCATATATTTCAACAAAAACTTGTGTTGTAGTTTGATTAAATGTATTTAAAAATGTAAATTCTGATAGGAGCTCAGATTTGTTCCAAGATGCTTTAATGAAATTGGTCGGTGCAAACAGCCAGGCTGTACGAACTTCAGGAGGCCTGCTGTGGTTCCTAAGAGGATGAAGGAATTGTACTTTCTAAAGATCTGAACAGGTAGGTCTGGTGCAGGACAGAGGCTAGTAGCCAGGAATGCTGCTGATCAGGAGAGGGACTGTCCAGGTTTCACCCTGCTGAGGTGAAGATAAATGGTTTCTTTTGTCTTTCTACCAGGGAGAACAATAGTTGTGAATTGTTTTCTAGTCCAGAGGCAAGTCAGACACTGAAGAAGAAGGCCACTTTTGTAGGTGACTTAGTCCCTTTTGAATCTACTCTAGTCCAGAGGCAAGTCAGACACTGAAGAAGAAGGCCACTTTTGTGGGTGACTTAGTCCCTTTTGAATCTACTGAAATGCCATAGGGCCTTCACATCTGCCACTCCCCGCCCCGAAGGCACCATCACCACCCCTACGCTCAATTCCTTGTTTCCTTTAGGCCTTGGCTTGAAAGTGAACATCTACAGAGAGAACTTCTCTAACCAACTTTCTAAAATAGTCTAAAATAATCTCTCCATCACATTCTAGCCCCCTACTCTTGTATTTTGCTCTGTGACTTTCATCACCACCTGTAACAATTTTGTGTGTTTACTTGTTTACTGTCTGGCTTCCCCAGCAGAATGTAAGCTCCATGAGGCGGAGCTTGTCTTGGGCATTACTGTTTCTCTAGTTCCCGAGTAGGGTCTGGCAGGTGGAAGGTGCTCCACAAATATGTTAGCTGAATGAACAGCTACATGATGAGCAACTAAAAAGCTGAGACCCCCACCTGACATCTCTGACTAGCTGGGACCCCCACCTGACATCTCTGACAAGCTGGGACCCCCACCTGACATCTCTGACAAACTGGGATCCCCATCTGACATCTCTGACTTTAAGAAAAGTTTAAGGCTAAATTAGAAAACTTTTGTTCTGCTGATTTGCTGGGGTAACCCAGGGTCAGCCCAGCACTCACAAGTCATAGTCATTGTTTGTCTTTCTCCCATGCTAGACTGTAAATGCCTTGAGAGAAGGGACCTCCGAGTCTGACTCACCACTGTGCTCCTGGTGCCTCAGACTATGTAGAAAGGAAGGCATCCGATGAACTTGTTGGATCTGATTGAAATGTGAAAGGTGAGCAGGGGTAACCAGTGGGGAAAGGAAGATGGTTCTAAGGAGAGGGATAAGCATGGCTTATCCACTCCTTGTAGCAGGAGTGAGCAGGTCTGTCCTTGATACCAGAAATGAGAAATGACAGAAGAAGGCAAGTGTCACTGACTGGAATACCACGTGTGGCTGTAGAGGTGGGTCGGGCCCATGGTGGTGGATTCTGAAGGCTTGTAGGCTTGGTCGGGCAAGTTAAGAAATTTTATCTATCTTAAGAGCAAAGGGGAGCTTTTTGCTTTGGTGTGTGCTGCAGTGACATGGTCAGATTTGTCATATGACAAATCAGGAACCTGCTTTGACCTAGGCTGAGAGATGGCAGTTGCCCTTGGTGGGTCCCTAGGAAGTTAACTCCACCATGGCAGCGGTCTCTGCTTCATTCTCTGCTGTGCTCTGACTACTGTTCTATAGAACAACGTCTGGTACACATTAGACACTCAACCTATGCTTGTTGAGTGCATGAATACAGCACAGTGGTTAAGAAAGGAGGAAATGAAGTGGCCAAGACATTGTTGGGAGACAGTAAGGAACAGGTGAAGGGCTGCGTAGGCTGACTACTGAGTATAAGGTAGAAAAATGCCGGGATGACACCTACGTTTCTTGTTTATATTTCTATGTGGGTGGGGGAGTATTGCCATTTTCCACAACAGGTATAGCAGAAGAATCTAGACTTTGTGTGTTTCTTGGCCTCTTTATTAAACCAAGAGTCAAAGCTTCCTCCTCTCTGTTGTTCTTGGGAGGCCGCATTCAAGGGTGGCCTCTGGTTGTCCTCTCTCTTTGGGGGAAGAGCTGAGGAAAGGGATCTGGAGGCCAGAACAAAGTAGTATGTGCATCCCTGAAGTCTTGTTGAGGATGTGAAGAGGCTGCATTCCCACTACTTCAATGTGAAGTCAGTGAAACGGTTAGGGATAGTGTTAGTCAGGATGAGGACAAAGGGTCAATGGTCCCTCCCTTAATAACAAAGGGCCTATTATTGGGAAATTAAACATCCTGCCCTGTCCCCACCCCTCAAACTTATTCCAGGGGCCATACATGAACATTGCCAGTGTGTAGGATAAATGAGTTTGGCCATCTATTTTCTTTTTAGATTTAAGCAACTATATTTTGAGTGATGCTTCATGGGAAAAGTATCTTCCCAGCCCAGATTTCCTGAGAATGAAGGCCCAACAGAGTCACTCTCAATTATACTATTCAAATCTTTTCAAACATTTACGTGATATCCCTGTTTTATAAAACAAGTATGCAAATAAGATATATTATGGCGGCATTCCAGATGTCACACCCTCAATAAGATATATTATGGTGGCATTCCAGATGTCACACAGACACAGGGTCCCCCGTGTGGCATCACACGCCCTTGCCAGATGGAAGCAGGACGGGGCCACCCTTCTTGACTTTGGCCAGAGCTGCTCTACAGGGTGCTGTTGGCTGAAGGGGAGGATAGTGACTCATTTGGTGGACTGTCTCATACATTGTAGCACATTTGGTAGCCCTGGACCCTGTATGAGAAAAATCCATAGCCCCCAGCAGTAAACTTGTCAAACTAGAGCATCGCTCCCCGCTGACCACCTCCAAAGACCACTGGCTTAAATTAATTGAGACAAAAAAGGATATACATATAAACAAATGTGAATTAAAAAGAGGGTTGAAAGTGTGTGTACTTTTAATTATAAAAATGGTTATAGTTAGTCCTAGTTGGTAGGATTATGGCTGATTTTAACTTTCATCTTATTATTTTCAGTACTTTCTAATTTTTCTGTACTGGACATGTATTAATTTTATGAGGAAAAAATGTCAGACATGTTATTAAAATGGCCTTTAAAATATCAAATATAGATTATAACATGAAGTGATATTTAGAAACTATGTATCCATTTATGAGTATTTTAGAAAGTGGGAGGTTATTCTCCCATTGGCTCTGAGCATTTGATTGATGGTGTACAAACTAGTAGATGATTTATATCCATGAAGACATATTAAGTTAGTCTTTTCCAGTAACCATCAGACCATCAGACTTGGGACAAAATGTGGTTTCATCACATGCACCAGGTCACGGAGGGGCTGAGTCCCAAATGGCAAATGAAATCAATGTGAGTCATTTCTTACCACTGCATGTGGCAGAGATATTTTGCCAGACAACTAGACTATTAAAAACAGCCTGAAATCTTGAAAATGAGGTATTCTTTTCTAGGAGCCAGGCCACGGGAAAACTGAAAACATTAGCCCCAGGCAAGACAGAAAGATTAGAAGAATCTTTTCGCTGTGTTGTGTTTTCTAGTTTCCCTGATCTTCCCCATTCCAGAAGAGGATATTAATTATTATAAAATGTGAGTGCTAACGTTATTTTAAAGGTCAGAAGTGCTTATGCTTTTGCTTCTGGGGTACAAAATGACATGATTCCACAATGACCATGATATCAACATGGTTGAGAGGGGCGGACAATGTCCCTCTGGGGCACAATGAGCACAGGGCGTCAGAATCAATGACTATGAGAAATTACAGGGTAATTGGTATTACTGGAGTACAAGAAACATTGTTGAGTTAGATTTGGAGATAGAAAGAGGAGTGGATCATGTAGGGGAAGGACATGAGTAATTAGAATACTCCCTTTTAATCAACATTCCTATATTATTTTTTCACTATATGGCAGGTTATTTTGAAGAGGTCAGTTCAATATTTGGGCTTGTTCTAATAAAAATTTGAAAACATAAATTTCCTTTTGTAGAGAATCAATTCTTCTCTCTCTGGGAGGTAGTATACTATAGCAAAGTCAGACGTTGAATCTTCACCCCCACTTGCTAGCTGTGTGTGATCTTGGGTAAGTTATTACACCTCAGTTTCCTCAACAGTAAAATGAGGAAACTAGTTGTAGTGGCCCGATAGAGTTGTAGTAATGAGTAACAAGATAATATGTATAAAATATTAAGTACAGCACCCAGTCAATGTTACCTGCTATTATTATTTAAATTAGGATGCTTTTAAGAAATTGGCAAAGGCTGGACTCAATGACCTCTGGAAGGTTGTTTATCTGTGGCATTGCCACGTGTGTACCCAAGTACACCAGTCCTCTCTCCCCTGGGCTGGGAGGCATAAGCATGAAAGGGAACCAAGTGGAAAGACAGCCAGCTGTCACTGGGATCACATTATTTCTACAACATGGGCAGTTTGTGTGTGCTCTTTGTATCCAGAACATGGAAAGTGCCATCAAGTGTGGCTACATGTCTCCCCTTTTAACTAGTGTGAGTAAGCTTGTAGGGGAAATGCTTTTTAAAAAGGTGAAATTATTACCTATATACAAGGTATATTTCTGCGATTTGTTTTTAGTATTTTATAATTTGATTAGCTAGACACAGGTTAGGTTATAAATTTACCCAGATCTAGGAGGCAAGAAATAGAAAAATCACCTTTTAGGAAAATAAACAGTAATTCCTTACCATTTCTGTGAACCGATCTGCACAAGCCATTCGAACCCACTCTGGTGTTGCCGGGCTCTGCACCATGAAGTCCTCTGCTATGTCTCTTTCCTTGCATACTGAGGCCACAGCATCAGCGATGGCAAAGAACACAGATGATCCCAGGAACATCCCAGACTCCCCGAGGCCCTGCAAAAAAGAACGTTGGTTTTGGAAGCTTCTCTACTAGCGGCCAGGGACCTGATCTTGGTCGCCGTTGTATCCACAACTCCTGACAGTGTCTTGCACACGAAAGGTTCTCACTAAATGTTTGTTGACTGACTTACTGAATGACACTTGACTTATCTTAAAAAAAAAACAACTCTATAACACTTGAACTTCCCAGATCTTTAGCTTTTTTTTTTTTTTTTTGAGATAGAGTCTCACTTTGTCATTCCTGGTAGAGTACCATGGTGTCACAGCTCACAGCAACCTCACTCTTCGGCTCAAGCAATTCTCTTGGCTTAGCTTCCTGAGTAGCTGGGACTCCAGATGTCTATCACAATGCCTGGCAATTTTTTTAGAGGTGGGGTCTCGCTCTTGTTCAGGCTGGTCTCGAACCTATGAGCTCAGGCAATCCACCTGCCTTGGCCTCCCAAAGTACTGGGATTATAGGTGTGAGCCACCCTGCTGGCAGATCTTTAGTCTTGTCTGAGTTAAATCTCTGTTCTATAGGAAAGGCGTATATATATGTTTGTGTCTGTGTGTGTTTATCTTGGTGTGGTGAGGGAATGGTGCCCTATTTAGTAAAAAAAAAAAAATCAATGGACTAATTGGCCAGCTTTATCAGCAGAGAGAAAAATGATTCACTGTGATTGCAGTGTCAGGGGAGATAGTGCTCTAGATGCAAGAGTACAGACTTTGATCCAAACCCATCATCTGAAAAAGTGGGCAGATACTGTAAATGAGTGACATAGGCAGATGAAGGACAGTCAGGAGTCGTGGGGACCCTGGTGGAGCAGAGGTACTCCATGTCCTATCTAAAAGGGGCAGCTGTTCTTGGGTTCTCACTAATTGTTGCCTTCCAGAAAT